>OX297853.1:136603605-136881525 GCA_946477585.1 Cheilosia urbana | reverse complement strand
TATTTCTAATTAAAATTATCTATTAATGCACATTGACTTTGGAATTGTTGTTGAAAATCGTCCAGAAATCCTTACGCGATTGATGTAGCAGATATTAATAGTGGTATAATTTATTTTCTAATTTATTTACATAATAGTGTCTTTTAATACAGCACACATTGAACTCGTATCTATTTCCTTTTTTTTAATTTAGATAACGCAGCATTGAAGTTAATGTGGCGCCTGCACGCATGTCTCGGCCATAAAAACGGACAAAACTGGAAAGTTTGCAGGAGGCTTTCATATTTTTGCATACCAACATCCAGTGCATGATCATAATATTAATGTTCGAAGAAGTTTTGTATTTTATGTTTATAAAACAATAAAAATGCAAAGCAAGTACAAGCGAAAATTATACTGTTTTTTTTTTTTTGATTTTACTACGGTTTTAAGTTCAATATTTTTCATACTCTTTAAGTAATTTTGTACTTAAATGTATGAAAATGTACCTACATTAGAAACAATGAATTCGTTCATAAAGGCAATGAGAGGCTTCATGTATCTACTTAAAGCCTTTGTTCATATAAACTGTGACATTTTAATTTTAATGTTCGTAGAATAAATACATAAACCCAATGAACGTTTTCCCAAAAGTCTAACAGGTTTGATGAAAATATTCATGATTACAATGAGTGGATACATTGCATTCATGAAAGCCTACATAAGCCAAGGGATAACTTTTTATGAATTCTATACATTGATTTTATGAACAAATCATGCAACTTATGAAAGTTTCATACCATTATGAATATTTTCATACGCGGAATGAACGGAGGTACATTGATTGAATGAACTCCTACTTTAGCTCAATTTCAATGATTTTTTCATACTGTCTATGCATTTTTTCATTGGCATCATGTAGGGAGAAAGCGGTAGACTTGATCCACTTTTTGTTAAATCGTTCACCACAACTTTTCTATAATCTTAGCCACATGTTGAATACATTGTTTTAAATATACATTTATCTGTTTTAAGGTTAGTCACATAAACTTTATATACACGCAACAGATTTTTGCCAAGTGCAAAATGTTTGAGAACAGATTTTTGACCACCCCCTTGGGGAGACATGAACTGCACATACTTAAATTTGTCGGGTAAAAGAATAAAACAAATAATTTAATTAGTTCATATCTTATCAGAATTCATTTTTATTATATTTATGGTATTATGAAAGAACAAAAAAACTGTTTAACAACATTTACAAAACATTAACAAAATATTAGATGCTAAAAAGTAAAAAACAATATTAAAAAAACTTCAAAAACTTAACAAAATTAAGTAAATAAATTCATTTCTTAATAAGCTACCATATCATTAATGTATTTTAGCCATGGGTAGGATTAGCCTCTAATTGGTATCACAGTTAGGGCATTTAAAGATCTCATTGTCCCTTTTGGTCAGTCCAACACATATCTCGTGCCAGGGCCTGATCAAGAATTCTGACCGCCCTAGGCTAATTCTGAGGACGAGCCCCTGTCAGGTGTGTTACAGACGGTCTAAAAAGTAGTAAATAGGTAGAGTAGTAGTGGAAAATTGAAACATGGTTTATAATACTCATAAAAGTTTCCAGATCGATCTGCAAGCGGAACTAACGTTGTTCTTTAATCTGCATGTCATTCAACCTTAGGGTCGAGGCAAGCTGCGCTTAGTGCCTAGTGAGAGTTTTGTTTAATTCGCCTCACAGAAACATGCGTATACGCGAAGATTATTTTGTATGGGAATGTAAACAGTGCAACCTAGACGATAAAGAATAGAATATGATACAGAGTCGTCTAGCGGCAAACGCGAGAACTAGGTTGCACTGTTTAGATTCCGAATTTCCCATACAAAATGAAGTTAAAATTTACATCCGTTATTGCGAAGCGGATGATACAAAACTTGCACTAGGCACTCTGTTACCAGCTCACCCACTCGCTCGACCACCGACCGATTCAAGTAACAAGTCAGTGTTTGTTTTACGCGCGCTTTTTGAAATTTCAAAATTTATTGTAAAATCAGGGACTCTCAAGCACATTTAGTTTTAGTGTTTTGTCTCGGTCTAGTTGAAATATGTAGGGTAGATGCAATGATGCTAGATTAGTACATGCGAAGACATGATTTTAGCGCGCTCCTCCTATCCTCGCGCCCTAGGCTGCAGCCTAAGGGTTAATCAGGGCCTGTCTCGTGCGCATATTTGTTACTAAGACGCAAAGGCGCATATCCATTATTTCATCAGAACCACTGATCAACTCTCCCCTTTGAATCAAAAAATACATTTTCACTTCTAACAGCCCAAGTCAATTGACAATTTACAATTATTTTTGTGTGGAAGTAATGGATCATGCTCTGCGATCATTGAGCTTACCGTTGGAGGTTTTGAGTGGAATCTGAGCGACTTATTGAGATTGAGAGAACTTTTTTGGTTCAGTGTATGTGGCTACATTGAATAGGGCAGTTTGGACAGATTTTTTGGCGTAATCTTTTCTCTTGGACAACTTACAGGCAATAGAATAATATATATATATGTATTTGTAATTAAAAAAAATCAGTTAAACTACATCTTATGCTTGGAAAGCATACAAACCACTGCAGTCCTTCTAAGTTGGAAGTCAAAGCATATTGCGTGCTTGATAACTCGCATACACTGCTCAACTAAAATCATCTATACCCCCCTCATAGTCAGTTGTAAATGAACAAACGAAACGATTTACTCCCTCTAAATTCGCGTGAAATTTGTTTTGTAAATAAATTGAATCTGTCATCCGATGTAAAACAAATAAGTCCTCCCCCTCCCACCAAGTCACGCGGCAACCACAAGATCTCACAACACCCAGAATCTACAGAACCTAATCGCACCCGAAAGACATCCGATTACCATTGTCAGAATGCATCATTAATATTCCTGAATATCCTTATTAAATTGTTATCATACACTAGAACGCACAATTACGCAGGAATATTCCACGGAGGCGATAATTGACGTTGTCGCGCATCTCCGTTTTTCTGCGGCACTCCAGTATATTGCCACCTTCCACACGACTAACGTACAGCGTACAGCGACAATTTTCAACCGAAATTTGCATGTTTGAATCGAATTAATGAACGAAAATCGAGACAACACGAACGCTAAATCAGACAAAATGTCACAGGCACTGTCAATCTGTCAGTCGACGGAATTGCCTCTGATTTATGAGTATCCCTGTGCGTAATATATATGCACCGCCAGCGAGACGTGTTTGTCTTTTTTTATTCTTCTGTTGTTTTGGTTCGCGTCCTTTTATTTGTATTTGTCATGTTCAATTGGCTGTGAAGGAATTACATGGCAGAGCGCAGAGCGGGTGGCAGAACTCGCTCCTTTCTTAGACGGCTTCATCGAAGTCACATTGCGGTTCACTGTATGTACAATGTATACACATGTATATAAGTGTATCGAAGTCAAAGTCGCGACAGACGAGACATTTTCTCAGATTCCCTGTATCCCCTTTCAACAACCCATACCCCTACTGCGGGCACATGAATTTCCAGCATAGCAATCTGCGAACAATTTAATTCCACTCGAAAATTAACATGTCATCCGATGGAGGATACTCGTCTGTCTGGTGGGAGTATAATGACGATACCGCAGGGAGAGTGCAACTGTACTGCCTAATAATGTTCCGATCGTTAAAACAAGCCCTCCTTACAAATTTGACCACCACCAGCAACGGTGTTCGGTGTCCTTGTAAATCACGATTATGAGCACGGAGTGTATATTCGTTGGTAGAACGGAAACGGATGCATGCAAAGGGTATACCGGCAACGGCAAGACAAATCTAATCTTCACAAAAAGGATGGCAAACTCTTGTTCTCTGTCTGTGTCGGTGCCTGTGTGCTAACTGCTAAGACCCGATGACTAATGGCTGAAAATAAGTTCGTTCTTCTTCTGTGATCCATCTCTCGAGCACATGTCCTGGGGGAAATATGAGTTGTTATCAAGTTGTGTCTTTAGTTTTGTACATTTGATTCATTCATCTGTGACTGTGAGCGTCCGGACTCTGGACTGTGCGGAGCTATTATTCTACTCTGCTCGTGTCGAGTGTGAAAGGAACCGTCTCTTTGTAAGACAATAAAATGACAGTCGATGTAATTTGTCGTCGCTGCCGTCGTCGTCTGCGTCAGTTTTCTGTTCCATGATATAACGAGTGTTAACCCTTTTGACGGGATGAATCGCACAGGTGCGGACGTGATGATTAATTGTATTAGGAAAGGTGTCCTTGTTGTGCGGCACGAGTTTATTTTATTTTTTACATCCTGAAGTGGAATACAATTTACTGACGGAAAAGTTGCAGACCATTTCTGATATAATTATGTCTGCTACTTGAAGTTTCAAGCGTGTTATTGTCCATTGACGGAGGTGCGGATCCTTGTCTTTGTTTATTTCTATTGCTTATGTCGAAACTTGTCCATTTCGTTTTGAGTCATCTTGATGACGTTGTGCTTTTGCTCTCGTAGTCAGCCCAAAAGGGTCAAAGCGATTATCGACTGTGAGATAGGTAACCAGACGGGGCTTAGGTGCGACGATGACGGACAGGTACCTTTATTTTTACTGAAGGAAAGAGGTTCACGGTTAATGAAGGATGTTTTTTTTTTTTTCTTTTAGAGGGATACAATTTCAGTTAAATAAAATACATGGAAGGAGTATTGGCTGCCGTGCTTTTGCGCCGTACTAATAACAAATTTTAGGCTCGACTTTAAATTTACGGAAGCTCACAATTTCGAAATTTATATGGGAACAGCCACTGTGAACTATTACAATTTAGAGTCGAAACTATAAAAATGTTTATTGGTAAACTGGCTTTAGAGAAAAGCACAATTTTATTTAGTGCGTACCGTAACTGACTCAAATGAAACTCAATCTGGAAGTTCAGACTTCGACCCGTTTATAGAGCAGTTGGGGCTGCAATAAGGCGGCGGCATTTGGCTTGCAGGTCGTCGCACTTTTGTTATTTTTCGGCGACTTTACGGATCGCCACGGAAATGAATCCATATGTGTAAGATCGTGGAGGCACATTTTGCAGTCTTCTTGGAATCAAAGTCTCAACATCAACTTCATTAAACTGAGGAATGAAAATGTCAGCAATCCTGGCTCTGATGAAGTAAGGAAGTCTTCATATTATTATCGCCTTTGAACAACTGTACTGGATTTGTTTTTATAGACAGGGTAGCCGTGAGCCTGAGCATTCTGCACCTCAGTAAGCGTCTTGTAAGAATCCTCATAAAGACTGAATTCTTCAATACAAATGATATAGGTATACCGGAGATTTGGGCTTTAATGGATTTAATCGCAACAAACCTTTGACGATCGCGAATTGGTCGACCTATCGATAAGCCCTATGCAACCAGCATCAGGTATTATGGCCCCAGAGTTTCGATGCCAAAAAGCCATCATCCTGATGTTCTCGGGCTAGAAACGTTTTGATGAGGGCTGCTGGCAAGTACACCTAGTAAAGGAACTCGCCTACAAATCGGCGCTGCAAAAAAGGATTAAAGTTAATAACGCTTCGTTAGCTTTCCCAACAGAAGGGAGGCAATAAGGCAGAAATTTTAAGAAGGACAGGAAATATGTCGAGGCAACAAAACGCGAATAAAGACCTAGAGAGTAACCTTTTAGTAAAGTCTACCTCACTACTTACTGGAAAAATGGAAAAATCATGTTTGCAGACATTAAAACAGTTGAGGCTATCAAAAACCGGTTGTAGTATCACCCTAAAATATGAAAAGAAAGACGGAAGATTGTCATGTAAACAGTTAAATAGGTACCTAAAAGCAAGTCTGAAAAGTCTGCTGCAGAAGACCAGGCTGGTCGACCAAACTATTTACTTTAGAAGGACCGACTTTATGAAGAGATCGCACACAAACTGATTATCAAGATCATTGCTTCCCCGATCCACCATAAAGAAGACTCTCTTAACCGCGGCTAACAAAAGAGGTACTAGTTTTTTCTTATGCTAAAGAGCACACAAGATCTCGTTACTTGCCTGCCGTACTGTGTCCAGTGGTTTCTAACAGTGCGATCTCAGGCCCTGTAAGCTCAAAACTGATAAAATATTCACACTAGACAGTCTTTGGAGAAAGCCCAAGAACTCGCAGTCGATATCCACCATTTGCTTAGTGATTTTGAGACAAGCTGTCAATAAGAAAAGCTGTTCAACATCGACGATTCGAATGGAGTCTCATGTTAGTCAGTAATCGCAGTTACTTTATCTACATAACTCAGCTTACTTACTTATTTACTTAGATGGCGCTATTGTCCAGGGTGGACCTAGGCATCCACGAATACGACGCTCCAATTTGCGCGATGTTCAGTTAAATGCCTCTCTACACTTCTCGTTGGTTTAGGTCCCGTTGCGCATAGATACCTCCTGGCACTGCGCTGTACCTCAGGGTTGGAATGGAAGACTCTTTGAGCAAGTGCGGTGGTGCCCATCTGCTCTCCTATTTATTTTCGGCTACATATCTAAATTTTTTCGCCATTTTTTTATACTGTGCCACCTCTCGCGAACATCTGACAAACATCCGAGAGTAAAACTGTCTTGAAAGAGCTTCTCAATTACCCGTTTGGACTCGGCATTAAATTGTAGAGCCCTTCCATTCGTTCCAAAAATGAAAACTCACACAAAACGAATGGTTGTGAGAAGCAAGGTTAAGGTTTCCTATGAACTTGTTATTTTTTAATTGTAATATTTCTGACGAGGTCGATCGATGTCGCTGTACAGCTGCCGTAGAGTTCGCTGTCAAATCTCCTTTTCCAAAGTCCGACAAAGCAGACGGGACCGAAGGTAACTTGAAAAATTTTGAACGAGGAGATAGTCTTCCGCCTTTGCTAACGCCCATCCTTTTGGGCAATAAAGCGGGACTTGGATGATGAATGTCGTAAGCCTGAGTATTTCTTAGCAAGGCCTGACTAATCAAATGCCTTCTTAGACAAAAGTTACAGCTACACATAAGTGTAACTCTTCGCTCGCGTAAATAACTGAATCGAGGGAACGAGAGTCCCTAACTACCTCAACATTCCTCGGCTCACCTATAAGCTCTGTTGTGGTGTCAGAAATCAAACGAAAAAACAGCACTTTCATCGTTAAAATTATGACACACTCATGTCTCATGCTTGCAAACACATTTGGGTGTGGATTCATGCAAGAAAATCGAACTTAAAGTCACAAAATCACGTCTTGTCAAAGTGTAGGACCCTTTTGAAGTTCTAAAGGGCATAAAAGTATTTTTGATAAACGGTGTCTTTGGTTACAAATATCCAAAATTCGACAAAACAAGGTTTTTGAAATCTGGTCTAAGAGGATTTTTAGACAACATCGTGCAGTTAATAAAGAAAAAAAATCTTAGAAGTTAGGCCTAGAGTACGGTTTATAGAACATCTCTTTAAAAGAGAACATGTCCTCTTTTTTGGCGAATTAAGCCTTGATGCGGATAGTTGTAAGGCGTTCACTAACGTGTCGAAAGCTCGGGACTTCTTGCCTTAGTCTGCCGCTTACAACAAATCCGCATCCAAATAGACGCTGCTTTTGTTCTCTGTAGCAATCACCGTAGTAAATGTCACAGTTTTTCATCCTTCTTTTGCCCGGCCCATCCCACCGCACTTCCTGGATGGCGGTGATACCTGATTTGTAGCATTTTAGGGCCTCCGCTAGATCTATTTTACACTTTCTTTTTTCGCTTGGCTCTTTTTTTGTCCTCTTTATTTGTTCTGTCCTCTTTTTGTTCTCTTGGTCGACGGGGGGAAATCTGGGAGGAGATATTGTTTGGGTTTTTTTTTATTTTATTTTATTTGTATTTTGTTATAATAAGCTTCCACTGAAAAAAATTATTATTGTTTGGTGATCGTAAAGTATGTCCGCTTTTTTCGTTTGAGGTATATGGACACTTTAGCCGAGAGTCCTTTATGGACCAGTTCCTCGTAACATTTTTTTTCGAATTTTTCTATTCTATTTGAATACTTCTACTCTTAGTTCTTAGCTTGAAAGGTTTCCTCGTAACTGATCTATTACATTTTGCGTCCACCCTCAGTCTCTTAGAGTCTTATCCCAGAACACTCTTATCAAACTTAATCAGCTTCGCAGAATCCGATAAACTTCACTATGTATGTAATGTATGTAAAATGTGGAACGCTTCACGATTTTGCGTGTCATCCTTGCGCAGGGGCCATGCTAATCTTCTCTGTATCGTTCCAATTTTAGTATATGTTCTGCCGAAGCAAGAACGTGACATGATATGTGCTGCTGCTGCATGGTCCGTATTTACCATCAGAAAATGCATTTCCGTTCGAACGCACATCATATACGGGCAAAGCCAAGAACCAAGCACCGCCCGAGTTAAATGCACGTATGACTAGATCCTCGAAGGAGTAGACATCAACTTGAAAACAGACAGGAAGCGCCATACCTCGTCGACGTGGACAAGTTTCGAATAAGAGCGTTTTTGATTCGCTGCCATGGATTTACCTTCGCTAGAGGAATCACCACACGATAACAGACTGCATCCAAACAAACTGGAAAAACGAAGAACAGCTAACGAACATTGTGGAATGAGGGATGAACAGTTGAACACCAACAATCCGAAACATAACAATTTTCAAATTTTTTTCCTCCTCCGTTTCGCTATTGGCTTAATCGATGTTCTGAAAATAACGACTTCAAATTTTTTTTCCTGCCACCTTTTGCTGCGCTTTTCCTTTGCTTAGTCCTTGTTGTCATTTTGCTGTTTTTGCTTTGTTCCCACTTTTGTTGTTGTTCGTCATTTCTAGGGTTTGGAAAATCGCTTACCGGTTCACTGGGCCGCACCAAGTCAACCATGACATTGTGTGCATGACTTACAAGCAAATAAAAAAAAAAGAAATGTTAGCGGGGAGAAAGGATTCACTTGTGACTGGAAAATGGATTGACGACGTATTGGGATGCGTCGCTTCATGCACTTCCAATCTAAGGAAAACGTCTGCCATGGTCCGTAATCATCTTGGTGTAATTTTTGAAACCACAACGCAGAGCACCTAAAAATTGTGTAACATTACGTTAAACACGGTGTCCTTCACAGCGGATGATATCTATACCAACGATCCACAAAGCAGATCTGCAAAACGTAAAGGAATGTCCGCGAATTTGAAATGCCCCAAGGATATGTTCATTCAGTGTATTTCATGACGTTTGAAGTTGAAGTTTAAGAATACGAAACAGAATGCAATCCAAACAAGCGGTAGGTACAACGCACGTTCAAAGGGAATAGTTCCTCCTTCTTTCTGCTGTCATTTTTAAGAGTTAGCACAGAGACAATACGACAGAGGAAGCATGCAACTGCTCGAGTTTGCTATTTTGTCCTTCATTTCCTTTTTTTTTTTCCCTTTTTGTTCGCCTTTCGTTCGCTATTCTCGAAAGAATGAAGATGAAGTACCTACTAAAACTTGAGCGAGATTGAGGGAAGGCAGAACAAACGGGATAGCAAGCGGCAGATATGCAGAGGTATGTGTGTGTCTCTAAGGATAACATTTTATTGCACGAACAAAAGTAAATTTTTCCACTTAAACATTCTTAATGCTGTGCTTTTATAGTGTTTTTGAATTATTCTTAAGACAAGACAAAGACAAAAGGACACACAAGACACAACGCATACACAGAGAGAGAGAGAGAGAGAGAGTCCCACAAAAGAGGAATGGCGATGAAATTTATGAGATGCCTACTGATATGTGAGTGTAGTTTGTTGCCTACGCCTAGGCATTATTATATATATCATGCCCTGAAAGCAGACAAAAACTATATCCCACAGCAGTGCTCTTGTGGATGGACTCATTAATTAAGCATCAAGATTTTTATATCTTTTTAAATGTAGACTGTGATAAAATAAATGGATTTAGTTTTATTGCATGGGTTACCCGCACTTAGTCGTATGTGTATGGGTTGGATTTTGGGGCTCATTAGCGGTGTGTTTGTGGGGAATTGAAACGATTTCCGATTGAGATATCAGATAAAGGATACTTAGGCCCCAGTTATAGCTATCATTGAAATGCATCATTGGAACAAATCAGAGGAATAATGGTTACATTTTTTTGACAAGTCAGTTATAGCAATCATTGAAAATTTGCTGTTAGTGGAAGGACCTGTCAGTGAAATTAAACAGAAAAAATCGGAAGTAGGTAAATCTGTTTAATAATCGGAATTATGGGATTGCATAAAAGAAAGAATATGTTGTTATTACTATTGACAATGCTCAGTTTATTGAAAAACAGAAAAAGTTACAGTACGCGAAAGCGAATGTTCCAAGTGCATCCTTTGTATCGAGCCCGAAAACTCCAGGGAGAATATTTTACATTAATGTATCGCTTGGAAATGTTCCCAATGAAGTTTTATGAATATTCATTCGGATGGGCAAAGAACAATTTAATTTTATACTAAAAAAAATACATACTGATATAAAGCCCAAGAATAATTTGTTCCGAAATCCAAAAGATTATATAAGTTCAAAAGAGAAACTTTGTTTAACTTTGCAGGAAATTTGAAATTATTCATTTTTTAACAAATACATTCATGAATAATCTATTTTCAGATTGCTTGCTACTGGGGCTAGCTTTGCTGACCTATCATTTCGCTTTCTGATGGGAAAGACCACTGTTCGGAATTGTATAATTCAAACAATTTCTGCCATCAATTTTCATCTGAAGGCACTTTATATGCCCGCAACTCAGAGCCCAAAGGACTGAAAAGATAATAGTCGATGGCTTTTTACAAAATTGAAACTTTCCTAATTGTTTAGGAGCAGTTGATGGGAAACGCATAAGAATGTTTTCTCCTCGCAACTCGGGAAATTTCAATTTCAATTACAAAAAATGCTTCTCAACGATCCTCATGGCTGTAGCCGATGCAAACTACCAATTTATAATGGTAAGCTTCGGGGCCCATGGTTCTAACGCATATTCGACACTATTTTCTTCACACCCATACATTCAAAATCAGATGTGATCTTCCGGATAATCATCTGATAAACGAACTAAATGCGGTATAACATATGCTAAACTAATTCAACGTTGTTTATTTTTTTGATTATGTGTATTTAATAAATTATTCACTTATTTGTTTATTTCTTCGTTTATTTATTGAATATTTATTTATCCGTAAATTTATTTATTTATTAATCTATTCAATTGTTGATTTATTTATCTGTTAATATATGTTTTTTGTTAATTTATTTCTCTATTAATTTATTTATTTATTTGTTAATTAATTTTTTGTTAATTATTTATTTGTTATTTTGTTTATTTATTTATTTGTAAATTCAATTATTTGTTAATTTATTTATTTGTTAATTTAATTATTGGTTAATTTATTTATCTCTTAATTTATTTATTTTTTAATTTATTTATCTGTTAATTTATTTATCTGTTAATTTATTTATTTCCCTTATATAACTATTTGTTAATTTATTAAATTGTTAATATATTTATTTGTTAATGATTTATTTATTTGTTAATATAAATTGCCTTTTGATTCGTTAATCTATTTCTGTCAAGCTTTCAATCTTTTTTATATATACCTTTAAATCCTTTTTTTTTTTGTGAATTTAAGGGTTTTTTTTTCGTTGTTTCCTCAAAATAAAATGTTTATTTTTCAAAAAATTATATGTCAATATACTAATTCAACTAATTGTTCAGTTGTAAGATTATTAATATCATATCTCTGTGATTGTAAATTGTTGGCGCAACAAGCAAATGTAATATATTGAACGTAATAAAAATATCTATCTATCTGTCTTTAGAAGGCACTAGCAAAAGTGGACTTTAGAATTGAATTTTGTGTTTTCTATTTCTAAGGGCCATTGTATTTAAAATAACTTTGAAATAAAAAATTTTAAATTTAATTGACCGAATTATACATAAAGTTGCATTGTGCGTGCTCGGAATTATAACAAATTTGGGCGGAGCGAAGTTAGCCGGGTCAGCTAGTGCTTGATAAAAGAAACGGTTCATGAAATATAGAAAAAGGAGTAGTGCTAAAGTTCCTTTTTGGGTTATTCATCTGATATGGTAATACCTACATATAACAATGTGAATTTTTAAAAGTTGAAGCTCTTTACAGGAAATTGTCGCAAGTTATGGTTACAGGGTTATAAGCGTCTGCTGCACTGTTTGATAGCTTTTACACTTTACAAGTTTTTGAGAACGAGGAAAAACGTAGTACGAGTTTCTGTTTCTTGATCTGTTAGAGCATGATTCTATTTTTGACTGGAATAGATTAATGACGATAGTTTAAGCTGTCAATAATTGCAGATGTAGTATTCGTGATGATGACGTTGCTATCGCTGTCTCAGGAAAACACCTCAATACGCTTAGAGATCGCAATACGCAGAATGCCCTCTCTAACCTCTCTTAATGGACCAAAAAAGGATAGTACCAGCTTTACCGATTAAATCCCTGGATTCTGTCGTCTTCAATTCCACATCTGCCCTCCATTGCCGATTATCTCTCAACGAAATAGCGAAACAATTAAAAATACAACGTGCCACACTTCGAAACAGATCTGGCCTCAGCTGGATCCCAAGCGCTCAAAAAATAGTTTCACTGAAAAGACCCATAATAAGCACTCCAGTAGGTGTCATCACGGGACACTGCATCATAGGGAGACATGCTATCAGGTTGGGCCTTCCTTCAAACGAATTCTGCAGAAGCTATATGCACAAGGAGGAGGAGGAGACCATTCTTCACCTTCTCTGCACGTTCCCAGCACTGTCCGTTTATTTCCGTAGAAAACTATACCTCGAATAACAAACCGAATAAAAAAATCGCGTCGATTTTTCTTTGACTATTTTCAGAGTCTCGCAAACTGAAATTCGAATAGAGTATTCTGTCATAAAGAATAAATAAAATTAAGAAAAATTCAGTTTGCAAGACTCTGAAAATAATCGAGGAAAAATCGCCGAGATTATTTAAAAAAAAAATTGTATTCAATTCTAAATGTTGGAAGTTAGTTCCCTCTTCTTATTTTTGAATATTTCTCAGCTTACATGGGAACTACGTCCACTTCACGAAAGTGGTTTTACTTCCCACCAGCGTTGGCAGACGGTCAAAATATTTCCCCCCAGATAACTCTGAAAAACCCCCAGATTTGGCTACTTTTTTCCAAAAAGAACCCCAACTTTTTTTCATTACTTTTTTTTTTGTATATAGTTATGACTTAAAACAAGAAATTTCAAAACTGAAACGCCAACATGTAAGTTTGGTTTTCCGAATGCAAAAGTGTGCGCCAAAAAAAAAAAAAAAAAACAGCAACACAGTATCAACGCATGTCGCATTTTGACATATCTTGTAATGGGTAATGGGTTGATTATTTAACTGCGTTTTAAAATAACATACACAGTTTAAGGTTACCAAAAAGGATATTATAACAAAATAAAAATAAAATGGAGTTTAAGAAAATAAAACTCGATTTCCCCCTAAGCAATTTCTCCCCCCAGATTTCCCCCCGTCTACCAAAAAAAACCCTAAATCTTGGGGGGGAAGCCCCCAAACTGGCAACACTGCTTCCCACTAAGTGGGACCTAAGTCCCTCAGTTTACTTAGTTCCCGGGGACTAATTTCCCTGCTTACTTTACTGTAGGTATCAACGTAGGTACTATAACAACCATTAAAACAAAAACCATGAACTTAATTTCTACATACACCACCTCCACGCTCCACCATACGTCTATCACCACACCACACGTCATCAGCCATCTGCGCATTTCCTCAGAAACATAATTGTCCCTGTTTTTTTTTTTTTTTTTGCATATGAACGTGCTTGTGCGATGTGCGCCACCAAACCAACCCAAAGCAGAACAACGATCAAGAACCGCGATTGCTGATAATATTCGATTTGAGATAATAAATTTATTTTTTTGGTGTTAGATTTTAGGTTGTAGCTCAGTTTCTAGATGACATAGAAAGCTGATTGATGGCATGAAATAACTATAAAAGTGTTGGCTCTCCTCCCCTAAGTATTTGTTTAGTTTGAAAAATGCTCCAACAAAATTTATTAATTAATTTCGATTTAGAGATAGCTATACGCAGATATACGCCATAGGACATCCACATATGACTATACCAGCTACCATGTAATGTCGGCTCAGTTTCTTCAAAGTCAAAGGCAAAGGCTCATGTTTGGCTCGCTCTTCATTGCTTGCAGTTGATACCCTTATTACATACAGCCAACATTATCCAACGGTAGAGTGGTAAAAGTCTAAAATCGCAATCATGTCATCTTTCTCTGCGATGCCATCACATACAATGAATGTCACTAACAAAGCGCATATACCCTTGAAGTGTAATTATACACCAACGCAGGCTCTCTAGTCCGAATCCGACCAAGGATAGCCCGAAAAATAGTCTCGACACAAATCCTTCCCATCTGCAGGATGCCTGACGCGACCGACACGGACCGGACATCGACTGTATACCTTCCGAACGTATTCAGCCCGTTGTCCAAGCCCGGACTAGTTTACTTTGTTTATAATACCATGAAATTTGTTTTGCTGTTCTTTGGCGACTGTATAGTTGCCTGCCACACGAGATGGCAACGGCACAGGGACAGAGCCTCCTTCAGTCCAGAATCCCATTTGATAAACCTCTGTTGCGGGACAACGCACCGACTCTGGCGCTGTCTGTTGCCATTCATCGCTCCACCATCAGTGCATATATAGTTGGTTTGCTTAGCTCTACATTGGAATTGTCGTTCTGCAAATGGACGACAGTTTTGGGATATGAGCGACACGAAATACAAAACCTTTAGCTAGCCACCGCCACTCCTCCGCAGTCGCCCCTGCGAAGCATCGTTGTGCAAAAATCCTTCTCAATAGCAACAATCAGATATACAGGGGACTGTGGCGGGCATGGTTTATGCAAACGGGATGAAGAAAAAACCGAGCTGCTCCTTTTTGTTGTTTCGCAAATGCATTCCATTTGAAATGGATTTGATTTTGTTCTTATTGTGTATAGGTATAGGACGACTGTGGAACAGACGTGTACGAAGTGGCGGAGATGGTGGGATAACGCCTTATTTTCATACCTCCAACAAGCACTTCGGCTTACCGTCCGTATTCCTTTGCAATTTCAGAAGGGATTAATTTCAAAATTGCCCATTCAGTAATACTTTGTATTTTCTACCTTTTCCTACGGCAGCCGAATCTGTGCTTCCAGGAGTCGAGGGAATACTGAACGCGATGCTCGTTGGGTCGTTGGCTTTGGTGTCGCTTTTAATATTTGGGATTTTTATTTAAGGCCACATTGATGAGCTTACAGTTGTTGTTCCTTTAAGCGATGCAGCGTCACTTCATGTTGGCGTTCGTTTTCCGTTCGTCCTTTGCGGAGGCGGTTAAATGCTTTCGGGACGAATGTATCCCTGTGAAAGATAATAATACTTTGCGCGTGTCGTTTAATGGGGAGTGACACAGGAGTGTTTCTATTTTCTTTTTTCACCTCTTTTTTTTATCTCCGTCTTATATAGTTTCTGATGAGGCGTGGCATACAAAACTGTATAGATGTGTGAGCATTTGCTTGTTTGCCCGGTTTTGGCAATAAGTCCCCTCGGGAAAATAGCTTTAAATTTAAATGGATTCCGACTTACGAGGTGCTTCTACAGGTTACAGCGACTCGAATTGAAAACCATTTTCCATCAGATGTTCGTATAGCGGAAGTTTAGGGTTGTATTGGTCCCCTGGTGATAGGTCGCTACCACTTTATTGGATCTACATCTATGTGACCAGTCTGTAGCTACAGATCAGCTTTGATTTTACCCCTGAATTGAAAAGGTTTCCACACTAAGCTCTTAATGGAAAAGGGTTTAGGTGTTACTGCAGCTTCGAAAAAAAAAAAACTGTGACGTTTATTTGTACAGTATTCTTATTTAGTTGCTGTATTTTTTTGTAGCAGAGTTCTTTGGGTTTTTTTCATCACGAAATCTGCTTTAGTGGACTGCCGATTTTTTAAATGGAATTCATTAGTGGGTACCGCTACCGGTTGATGCGCTCAGTTCACTGGACATGGTTGTCGCATTCGTTATACATAAATCCCATGGACAGTATTGAGTGCTGATGAACTTTGACTGCGTACCGGTATTTAAACCGGCTTATCTCTGCCCTGTCATTAGGCAGCTTGCGGCTGATCTCATGTCAAAAAAAATACACAAAATAATTTCACTACGGCCGCAGGTTTCCCCACTTACTTCTGTAGATAGACAAAAATAAAGTGCACGACTGGGTCGAACAGGACTTTCTCGTTCGCGAAAGTTTTGATGGTTATGTTTTCTCTATTATTGGACAGGTAGGTAAAGATCTGAGAAGCGCAATAGATAAAAGAAACGATTCATAAAATATATGAAAATACCTAGTGTTAAATAAAATGCTGGGTTATTCGTCTAATATGGCAGGATATATCAAATAACAATGTGAGTTTTTAAAAGTTGAAGCTCTCAGTAGTAGACAATCTTCGCAAGTCCTGGTTAGAGACTTACAAGTACCTACTGTACTATTTTCTAAGCTCTTATACCATACAAGATTTTTGAGAACGAGGACAAGCGTAGTCGGAGTTTCTGATTTTTGATCTGTTAGGGCATGATTTGCCTTTTGACTGGAATAGAATAATGACGCTGGTTTAAGTTGTCAATGATTGCAAGTAGTGTTCGCGGTCGATATCTTTACAAATATATATTTTATTTGTAAGAATTCAGGGACTTGTTTTTTGAATTTGCATTACGTACCAGTTATAAACTGAATAACCCGATGGACGTGTGTAAATGAAGTTGGATTTTCTGATTGCGTGAACTCTAAGTGATTGGAATTATTCTAAGGAGCACATTGAAAATGGTTTATGGTAATGGTAATGTTTGTTTGTGGGAGTTAATCTCCGGAACTACCGAACCGATTTCAAAAATTCTTTCACTGATAGAAAGGTACGGGATAGAGTATTGCGATAGGTTAATTTATTTTTTCGTTTTTTCCATTTTAGATATTTTTGATTTTTTGCAATACCTATACGTGAATGAAACACTGCGAAGCAGCTTACGTATAAAAGCTATATACCTGTTCAAATGAAAAATAAATGTACTTTGCTTCATTCATTCATTCATTCATTCGTTTCGCTGTGAGGAATCGTTCGTCGGTCGAATCGTTTCGCCTGTCGCCTGTGTTACTCGATGTCGATATAACTCGATAACCACTGGGCCAATTTCCATGACTCTTCTTTTGTTTTGTTCGTATTGTTGTATTTCAGGTTTAAGCAGTCTTAAAAGATGGGATACTTTTGGAACCGATAGGTGGTGTTGTTGTCGATCTCCGAAACCAGTTACCCGATTTCAATGAAATTTTGTGAATGTATATTGTTCGTTTCCGCTTGAAGGATAGGATACTTTTGTACGAGATAGTTGGCGCTGTCATCGATCTATGAAATAACTTAACCGTTTTAATGAAATTTTGTGGGTGTGCATTAGGATGTCCCTTATTTTTCGACTTTTTTTTTTGAACGCATATGTTCTTATTTTATTTATTTGATTCTAAAACGCAACCGAAAAAAAAATTAGGTCATTTGGAGTATGTTAACCCGTGCCGACTTGGATCGAAACATGTCAGTACAAGTTACACTGAAAAAGTAGCACGTGTCTAAGCAAATTTTTATTGCATTTTTAATTTTTAAATGGTAAACACATATTTTTTAATTAGTTAATGATGTCAATGTAATTAAGAAGCAATACAAAAAGCATTTACTTAACGGGAGATGTAAATCACCAAATATAGGGTGCTAACTAACCGTCAAATCGACAAGGTCATCGGCAATACCATCTTCTTCTTTAGCGTCCTTGGAGGAGGAGTTTCAGCCTTAGACAGATGTCAGTTGAGCATAAGAGTCTCTGTTTATATACTTCAGGCTACAGGGGAATCTCTAGGGCTTAACTTTGAGGATTTTGCAATCAATAAGTCTTCGATGCAACGCGTGCGGGCACGGTTTATAAAAGAACGGGCAGAAAACATTAAAACCGATTTTCAAAATAATATTCACTGGGATGGGAAATTGTTTCCTGGCTTGAATGTTAGTTGTGCTAGGGAAGAACGACTTACTATTACTATTACTTTTGGAGATGGGGAACAACTTCTATCCGTACCAAAATTGGAAAATTCTTCTGGTAAAGAACAAGCTTTTTAGAGCAATTAAAGACTGAAATTTGGATGATAAAGTTCAGATTACATATGTGTTGCGATACAACTGCATCTTACACATGTCGTTAGTCCTGTTCTCTTGGAACAGAAATTATAAAGAGAGATAGTTATTTTTAGTTGACGGCATCAAATGTATGAGCTCGTGCTTTAAAGTGTCTTCGAAACGAACAGTAACAAATAAAAATGAGTCCAGACATACCTATTTTTAAAGCGTTTCGAGATGGATGGAAAAATATTGACACTAATTTCAAGTATTTTCAAACCGGTGCAGACATTGGAATTACCTAATTTTTAAGTTCTTACTTTAGAGAGTTCTTACTGAACCTTCAACAATATTCTTAGAAGGAGATGTCGATAAGTAACTAAAAATCAGGCCCCCAAAAACCGTTCAGAAGAAGAAGAGCAAAAACAATTTCTCCTTCGTTATGTGAAAGATCACAGGAAGTTATATCCTGATTGCAGGAAAGAAGTTTTGAAGAGGAAGTATCCGCAATAATTTCTTTTTGTTACCAATTATTCTTATTTAAGTGTTTAGTATAGTTATTTAACACAAATTTGAAATTGAAATAAAATATTTGCATGTGAAAAAAATGTTTTTCTTAATTTTTCGTACAGATTTTCAATGTTGACTTTGCTAGTCTAGTCGGCACGGGTTAGCATCATTCCAGGAGCAAAATATTTTGCATCGAAGTTGGTATTCGCATTAAGAAAAAAAATAAAGGGTATGCGTGAAAAAATTCTGAAAACTTTTTTTTTATCCGATATAAGGGACACCCTAGTGTGCATGGATGTTTGCAGCTTGAAAGATAGGATACCTTTGGACCCGATAAGTGGAGTTTTTGTCTATCTACGAAACTACTCCACCGATTTTAATGAAATTTTGTGGATGTATATTGTTTGTTCTCGCTTGAACGATAGGATAGTTTTGGACCCTATAGGTGGTACCTCGCAAAACATAAGCGGGATAGGAAAACGGGTTGTAGCATCCCCCATTTAAAAATAAAATCAAACGGTATTTCTAAAGTTATACAATTAAAATTATTAATCGACATTCTCCAAATAAAGCACTTTAGGAAATGTAAGCAGGACTTAATATGAAAGGTACGGGCAAAAGTACAAAATACAAGATACCACCCTTCAAGCTGCCCAGGCTTGCTGGAGTGGAACTTGTTCTTTCAGAAAGCGCAAAATATCTTGGTACGGTATTAGATAGGAAACTAAATTGGAAACTTAACGTCCAGGAAAGAGTCCGAAAGGCTCACAATGCTCTCTTCATCTGTAAGAGAACAGCAGGTAAGAAATGGGGCATGAGGCCTTCAATGTTGCGTTGGCTATACATAATGGTAGTAAGGCCCATAATTACATATGGAGCTTTTGTCTGGTGGAAAGCCGCGAACAAGAAGTATGTACGGGATATGTTGACCAGGGTACAGAGAACAGCCTGCATTGCCGTTACGGGTGCTTCACGTACCACACCAACGGCTGCACTGGAAGCGTTTATGCATCTTTTACCACTGGATTTACAATATTACAATAAATAGCAGGTAATAGTGCGCTACGGCTCACTAATGCAGGGCTTTTAAAAAACAGTAGGATAGGACACAGTACTATTTTAAAGGAAACATTCTCCGAAATCCCGGGAAAAGCTGATGAAAGTCTCGGTACACTTGATTTTGACACACCGTTCGATGTGTCGTACCCTCACCGACAGGAGTGGCATAGGAACTTAGTTTCGAGGGGAAATGAGATCTCAGTATATACTGACGGGTCCAAAACCAGTGAGGGTACGGGGTCAGGTATATACTCCAACGAGTTGGACCTACATATGGCCCTGAGACTACCGGATACATGCAGTGTGTTCCAGGCAGAGATTCTGGCCGTACTCAAAGCTGCGGAGGTACTTGAGATGAGATCGATATCCAATAAGAATATCGCCATCTACATTGATAGTCAGGCTGCGCTTAAAGCGCTAGAGTCACATACCACAAAATCTGAACTAGTCAGAAATTGCCGCGCAATGCTTAAGGCATTATGTTCGCAGAACCGTGTTAGATTATTTTGGGTACCTGGGCATTGTGATATTGAGGGCAACGAAAGGGCCGACGTTTTGGCTAAGGAAGGAGCGGAACTCCCAGTAAATACAATGATTGAGGGCATCAGACCACCTATGGCCATTGCTAGAAGGGTTATCTTTGAGAAAACTAACAATAAAGCAGCTACAAGATGGTCACAGCTAGAGGGGCTCAGGGTCTCAAAGGCACTGTGGCCCGCTTTAAATCGGAAGAAGTCTGAAGAATTAATCAATCTCAGTAGAACAAAGTTAAGATTAACGGTAGGAATACTCTCTGGACACTGCCTTTTAAGGAAGCATGCCATGAGACTAGGCTTAGCTAATACGGATACATGTAGGTACTGTGAGGACCTACAAGCTACGGAGGACATCTCCCACCTTCTATGCGAGTGTCAAGCAATTGCTCGGAGTAGAAGGAGCACCTAGGCAGGTTCTTCTTTAATAACTTAGAGGAGGTTGGTTCCTCAATTAGTATTGGGACCATAACCAAATTCTGTAGGGAAATTGATTGTTTGGGCGAATTGGTTTAGGTTTTTAACCGTAATGGTTCCCTGGGATTGGCGATGGATCCACTTTGGTGCCTGGTCTTTTGTGACGATCTCACAATCCCACCCAACCTAACCTAACCTAACCTTCACCTGAAAACTGATTGTAAGTTATTGTTCGAGATTTAAGCATTAGTTGGTTTCAAGGTTTCATCGAAATCGAAATTTGGATTTTCGAGATAGGAGCAATTTTTAAAATCAGCGTTTTCGGTTATTCAAATTGAAAATTAAGGACGCAGTTATTTTGGAGACATAAATTTTACTCATAGTTTGCATTTTGGTCAAAATTTATATTTCCGTTTTCAGGTAAACTAAGCTACATTTATATAAAATTACTTTCCTCAAAAATCAATATAACGATAAAGAAGAGAAAAACTGAGATTACCATTAAATTAGAAATTACCATCACTCCTAAGAGATTCGGTTAAAATCGTATGGATCGTTTTCGAGATATGTCGAAATTTAAAAAGTACCATTAGTCGAATTTTTGGTCAAAAAACTGTGAACGCAGTCATGGTAACCTCACCCACTAAAGCGTAAATATCAATTTTGGTGGAATTCATTAGAGCCGTTTTCGAACAAATCGAACTGGTATGAACAAACCTCCAGCCGCCTTCAGGGTTGCTACTCTCAGTTTCTAAACTGCATCCAGTTGACAAAGAAGGTAATAAAACTCATTTTTTCATTTCATGAACAAAAAAAAAAAATTCATAACGATAAGTAAACATGAATTGTAGAAGCAACAACAATGGGTACGATTTTGAAAAGCACGACCAAGATCCAAGGCTCGCCTTTATTCCTTTAAATGTTTGTCCTTTGCTTTAGGTGCCATCCTTTTCCATGACAACAATCTTCGAGAGGGAGGACGCATCATCAGGGAAAACGTTCTTCCCATGTGATAACGTTTCGAGCATTTTTATTTCTCTAACCGGGTGCACCAAACAGATTCTTGCATCCGCCAGCACTCTTCTCTTGGCTATATCGTCGATGGTATGCTGTTCTGTTGTTACTGTGGTTTATACCCCATGCCTCTGAGGGCATCTATATGGGATATCGCATAAATTACAGTACTGACAATGTTATCGTTGTGTCGATGCTATGCTGAGGTCATGAATTTTCAGCGTTTCCAAACGTTTTGTTGTATCCAGGTTGGTGCGGTTTTTTTTTTTGTTGTTGCTTCCACTGCAAAATTTCCTTCGGAAAGAAAATCCATTGTTGGGTTTAATGTCGCTGTACGACGAAAAGGAGTTTTACTACTAGTTTTTCAAATGACAAAGCAGACGAAGATAACCGTAAATATTATGACGACGACTGTGATTAAGGGCTTTTTAATCGATTAGCCTTTTTTTTTTTGCAAATCTTATATTTTGGATTGCAAATGACTCGTCTACATAAAATTGTAACCGTAAGTAGGAAGCTCTTGGATATATAGGTAGATACCCATTGTTCGTTGTGAGCAACCCTCGCGTCAAATCTCATCCCTCTTGTCAGTGTTTTCCGCCAAAATATAATAATTTGTCTAATAGACACGTCGTACATCGCACTAGTCTGTCACATTAATAAGTCACACAATCACTTTGCTCTAACAAAGCAAAACCATTGCTCGCACCCCAAATCACTTAGCTGGAGTTCTCGGTCCAGAGGTTGATGTAGATATTTATGTCTTCTGCAAACCCACCTTTCATCTCCCTGGAGAGGGAAATGAAATCCTGGAAACAACTCACAGGTTGACAGGCTTCAAAGTGTAAGTAGTAAGTGTGTATATTTTCGGTTTCTCCTTTCTTTTTTCTCGTGTTTCCCTTGCCTCACAACACAGTAAGTTTATTACATGAAATTTCAATTTCCTCTAATTTCTCATTGTGACTTGGCCGTGAATATAAATGCAAACAGGACGTATGGGCAAAATTCCCTTCTACCTAATAAGCTATAAATCCCCCTTTTTTAATAAAAAGTTTTTTTTTTTTTTAAGGATTTTCCGGTGTCGCTTGAATGTCTTGAGAATATTTTTCTTTTCCCGTAGTGGAACTATTGCCTCTTTGAGGATTGTTCTTTTTCATTTGCCTTTGAATCGCACACAATGGGAAAATGCAACGGAAAGGCTTTCAGAAGGTATCGTCTGTGGCGAGCTGAATAGGGGGCGAGAAAATTGCAGGAAACCAAGCTAATGCCTGTGGTAATGTTTATGGATTTCCTTTTAGGGGTTGCCTTAATGCAGCAAACAGCGCTCATGTTGACTGGAGGCTTGCTCGAGGTTCCTGTGCGGATGTTGGCGAATGGAAGGTGAAGAAATAAACTTCTTACATCCAGGAGTATGGACAAAGGAACGTATTTTCTTTAAGTGCCTGAGGTTGTATCCGAGAATTCGTGCGACCGGATGCTGTTGAACTTTCACATTTCAATGATTCAATTAGTTAAGTTGAATTAAAAGTAGAAGCGAAATGACCATGAGTGTGAGAAGCAATACCGATTAAACGGACCTAACAGTTGGCTTGTGTGGATGTAGCGCGTAAAATGTTTGCCTATTTGCATTGCAAAGCTAGCATGTAGCGTTTTTGACAAGGTTTTTCATAATTTGACGACTTTTTTAAATCAATTTTGACGCTCTTTTGCAAGGGTTTCTTTGACGCTACTCTTGACGTTCTTTTTCACGCGTTTTACGACGCTTTTAATGGCGTTTTTTTTCGCGTTTTTTTAGCTTTTTGGAAGCGTCTTTTAAAAACTTTTTTTGTAGCATTTTTCGACACGTTTTTTAACCATTTTTTCAGGCATTTTTGACGCATATTTTTGAAGGAGTTTTTGAAGTATTTTTCACGAGCTTATGACGTTTCTTTTCACGTGCTTTTTCACTCGTTTTTAATGCGACTTTTGAAGTTATTTTTGCTGTATCTTTTCCACACGTTTTTTAACCGATTTTTTCCTCTTTTTTTGATACGTTGTTTTTCGCGTTTTTCTAGACTTTTTGAAACGTCTTTAAAGACTTTCTTTCTACCATTTTCGACGCGTTTTTGAACCGTTTTTTAAGGCATTTTTGACGTATCTTTTTCAACGAGCCTTTGACGTATTTTTCACGAGATTTTTCATGCGCTTTTTCACTCGTTTTTTAATGCGACTTTTGAAATTATTTTTGCTATAAATTATCTACGCGTTTTTTAACAGATATTTTCCTCTTTTTTTGATACGTTGTTTTTCGTGCTTTTCCTCGCGTTTTCCATTTATTTTTCCACATTTTTTTAACCCTTTTTTTTTCACACGTTTTTTGACGCAGTTTTCCATGCCCTTTTTACGCGTTTTTCAATGATTTTAATGGCGGATTTTTTTCTCTCTTTTTTGAATGTCTTTTAACCGATTTTTTATTCGTTTTTTAATGCGCTGTTTTCCATGCTGTTCCTCGCGTTTTCCACATAGTTTTTCATCTGCTTTTATACCCTTTTTTCACGCGTTTTTTTTTTTGCACACGTTTTTGCCGTATTCCACACCCTTTTTCACGTGTTTTTTCACCTTAAGGCGAGTTGCCCGTAATGAGAAATAACACTGTGAATGAAATACCTACCAAAATAACCTCGTCCTTTCTCATTTTTTACATTAAAAGCTTAAGAGTCAGACCTCTACCTTTGTTCGGTTACCCATTTGACGAATCGTATCTCACCTTTCGGAAATTGATTGACGAGGGCGAGATCCATTCACTCGCTGTCAGTGGCGGTTCTCTTATCTCTCTTTTATTCATTTATTTTCGAATCCCAAAATGTAAGAAATTTAATCTACCATCGCGAAGGAGCGCCAGCATCGTTTGCTTTGTGAAATAAAATAACAGGTCTCTCCCTCTACACCTTTAACATATTCCATATTCCTCCACGACCGTCATTACCATTAAAGGCCGAATCATTTAAATGTGCACTTGAAACTCGATTGAATGCTTTTTTTGCGATTGCTGGTATGCATGCAGTTACACTGCCATTTGCAGTATAACCAAGTTGACGGTGGCACGAGATAAGCGCCCCGAAGTTGGGGACTTGACATTGGCGCGGCGCATTATCCACTTTACTCAAACAGCACTGACAGGCACAAAGGAGTGCAATTTCGAAACAGGGCATTCCCGCTTGGCCAAACGTAAAGTTGCAACATTTTGATCCTAATTATCGTTGTCGCTGGCGGAAACAATCTCTTCGTCACCCCTATCCGCTTCGTGTGGCCAGTTAATGCTCACTTTGAATACGGTCTGGGAAGCTCTTTGAAATATTCAACATTGCATAAAATTCCCTAATGAACCTTTAGTTTTTTTGGTCTTGTTTTGGGTCCCTTGTACCTACATTCCGAACACTACACTCACATTGACAAACCAGAGGCAAGAATTAAGTACAAAACCATTACGGAGAAGAAACTGAAATTATGGTAGAGAGGCTCTTAGCCTGAGCCTTAAATTAGATTTCCGGAATTTGTCGCTGCGCTGTTTCTCCATTTTTTTTTTTAACTTTTTGCGCTTTCCATCTCACTTCCGTTTTAGTCTTCTTCGTTGTGCTTTCCTTCGCTTGAACTTTGTGACAAGGGACACCTAGTAAAATCAAACAAAAAAAAATCTACCTGCTTCATGTCCTGAAATTAATTTTAGTACAAAACTCATTCTTGCGGGCGTAGACATAGGCAGGGATAAAACACCGAAAAGCAGAATACAAAAGGAGGAAAAAAAACTGCGACCACTTAACCAAAGATAAGTGCTTCGGCTCATTTATGCTGTCGTTCTGTTGTGTTCCTTCTTTTGCATTGGATGGGTGGTCTTTACCGAAGTGCGAGTTTTAATTGCATTTTAATGATGCGTGGTTTCTCCTCTCTCTTAACATTTCGCATGAATTCAATTACTCGCGAGAGTGATTTCAACACCTAAGGGTATGCATTACCCTTCAGACAGAAAGGGCAGTTATGCGTTTCATTTCAGCTAAACTTGAAACTTTTTCATGATAATTTCGCCGAACGCGCTTGCTATTCAGATTTATATTATACATACGTTAAGAATACAGAGGTCTGCTTTAAAAAGAATTGAAAAGACAGACAAACCTAATGATAGCGATTATCAAAAAAACTTGAATTTTTACCATTACAAACTGGAACTGGAAATTACAGACAGCATTGCATCTCTGCACCGGTGTTGCCAGTTTAGGGGCTCTCCCCCAGATTAAGGGGTTTTTTGGTAGACGAGGGGAAATCTGGGGGGAGAAATTGTTTAGGGGGAAATCTAGGGGATTTTTATAAACTTTATTTTATTTGTAAATATTTTGTTATAATATCCTTTTTGGTAACCTTAAACTGTGCATGTTATTTTAAAATGCAATTAAATAATCAATCCATTACAAGATGTTTCAAAATGCAACATGCGTTGACACTGTGTTGTTGTTTTTTTTCTTTTGGCGCACACAATTTCGAAATTTCTTGTTTTAAATCATACAAAAAAAAAGTTTTAAAAAAATAATGAAAAAAAGTTGGGTTTTTTTTTTTTTTTTAAAAAGTAGCCAAATCTGGGGGTTTTTCAGAGTTATCTGAGGGGAAATATTCGGACCGTCTGGGAACGCTGCTCTGCACTATCTTCAAAAAAAAAAAAAAAAGCGAACATGTGGTTAAGACAGAGAAAGTGGTTCTTAACTGTTACCCTTCGCCTTTTTTATAATATCAGATTTTGTTTGATAGACTGAATTTTTGAAGCAAGCAAATTTTGTTTTTCCTATTGCTCGTTAATGGTGGCGTGGAAAAAAAACGGAGTGCTTCTGACAACATACCTGGGGCCTATAACAAAATACAACAAGTGCTTGTTAAACAAGTGAAATTCAACGACTGTTGAAAATTTGTGTTAAACGTACTAACCAGATTGATTAGTTGTTTTCAACAGTTGTTGAATTTCACTTGTTTAACAAGCACTTGTTGTATTGTGTTATAGGCCCCAGATGTGAAACTTCTCTCGCTAAATGTGCATGTTAAATTGAATTTTGTTGTATTTGAATTGTATTAAGAAATTTAATTTAAAAACCAAATCTTTCTTATATTATAATCTTAATACAGCGCAGTACATAAGTGCATTCATTCATAAAAGTTGTCATAACCCAATCTGTCCACAATGGTCTTTCGGACTTCAACGAAATTAGATAATTAAACGAGACTTGTTTCACCATCTTTATTCGGCTGAGGTCCAATACAAAAAGAGACCGATCATTTCCAAATTTCATTTGTAGTCCTTTCAAACTTAACTAAAATTTTCACGAGCAGGGGTCTGTACCACAAAACTACAACTTAACAATTCTACAGGCCTTTGTTAAATATATTTGTTTAATAATTACTGTACCACAAAAGAAATCCGCTTCACTTTTAAATATGTACATTTTTTGTCGCACACTCAGAGCTTTGTTTCGGTTTGTTGGTGACACTAATTTCTATGTAAGTTTTTTTTTTTACCAAGATAATCCATTACGCTAATTTAAATGCCGAAGAATTCGAGAAATATATTTTCGTCAGATCCAAAATTAATACAGGGTCTATAAACTTAAAAAACGCGATGTTGTTGTTCATCATCATCACTTTTATCTGAATCAAAAATAACATTTTATTTTTAAATAGACGCACGCGAATATGTACTGACTTATACAGGGTGTCCGCCGGTAAGGTATACTACTTTGTTTTGCCGCCATTTTGGTAAACATAAGTCTTGATAGTTCATATTTGGCAGTCGTGAAGTAGACACCTGGCATATTTATTATGGAAAAATATTCGATAAACCAACGTGTTTTAATCGTTAACACATTTTATCAAAATCAATCTTCGATTACCGTGACGATGAGAAAGTTAGTTTTGGGAGAAACAACATGCCAACAAAACGCACTATTTATCGTGTAGTGAATGATTTTGAAGAAAGAGGGTCTGTAAGTGATAGGCCCAAGCATGGACATGAAAGTTACAGTCTGGTGTGCAATTTGGTCAGGAGGAATCATTGGACCTTACATTTTTGAAAATGAAAACGGCGTACAGGTAACTGTGAATGGGGAACAAGACGGTGCCATATCGCATACAGCCATATTCCATAGGTACATAATTGCCGACATTAAACAAAACATTTATCAATATAAGATCCATTCTCTTTCATTTAATCAAAAATTATAAACAAACAAAGTAGTATACCTTCCCGGCGGACACCCTTGGTGAGTTGATTGGTTCGCACAACGTTCTTTACGATAGGCTGTCCGATAGACCTAGGACATGTCTTGTTGTATCGAAATCCCTCACGGCAGTTACAATCAAACGGTTCTGTTGCCAAGATTTGGTTGCTGTAACTATTACTTACCATGCAAACGACAGTTGGGAAACCTTTGTCGCCGCATCGGCTTACTTTCCCTATGACTCTTTAACTCCTCCACCACCAAAGGCGGTTGTTGAGCTCGTAGAGTACTGTGAGTTCAAAAAGATAGGTCTTATTTTATGTTGCGATGCTAATGCTCAAAACACTGTTTGGGGCAGCAGCAAATGCAATATACGAGGAGATCGTCTTCTGGACTTCATATTATCGTCTGACATTACCATCAACAATGTGGGTTGTCGACCTACATTTGTTACAGCCAGGAGACAGCAAGTAATTGATGTTACCCTGTCAAACCGGCATTCCAAGACTATCACGAATTGGCGGGTATCACCAGATAGCACTTTGTCAGACCACAGATACTTCGAATTTCAAATCTTCTGTGAAGTTTCACCTTTGCTAGAGAGGAGAAATCCGAGAAAAACAAACTGGGCACGGTTTGGGGAGGTGCTTGGCAACTCTGTTAAAGTTGCACTCAAACTAAGATCGATACTGGCGGTAGAAAGGTCTGCTCAGGATCTTTATCCGCTGCTTCGAACTAGCGTGTCCAGTTACAAAAAACTTCTGTAGAAAACCGGTACCTTGGTGGAGTACCGAACTGCAGTGTATTCGCAGAGAAACCAGGAAGCTCCTAAATCGGTCTTTAAAAACCAACTTGGAAGGAGACTGGAATCTATATCGATCGAAACAAAAAGAATTTTAAGAGACTAATTCGTAAATCGAAAAATGACTCTTATAGGAAATTCTGTGAGGAGGTCGAATCACTAAGTGCGACCTGGCTTGTTAAAGTCCTCAAAAGGGACAGACCAAGTAAACTGGAATCGCTCCAGAAATCTGATGGTACCTACACTGAGACAAAGGCGGAGACTTTCAGTCTCCTGCTGGAGACTCACTTCCCGGGAAATCAGGTTACTACATGCTCTTCAGTGGTACCGGAAACGGTGGCCACTCCTAATCTGTCAAACACCACGCGGCGTTGCTGGTATGTTGCATCCAGAGTAGTGACGGATGAGGCCATCAAATATGCAATTGCATCGTTTGATGGTTTCAAGTCGCGTGGTCCGGATGGCATCTATCCGGTTATGCTGAAACAAGGTTGTAGTCAGCTGATGCCGACGCTGAAAAGAATTTTAACCGCTAGCTTGGCCTTGGCCTACATACCTTCTCCTTGGCGTATGGTTAAAGTCGTGTTCATACCAAAAATAGGTAAGACTGACTACACTCTCGCCAAAAGTTTCAGACCCATAAGTCTGTCCTCCTTACTGCTGAAAAGTTTGGAGTGACTGGTTGAGCTGCACGTGCGCAATGTCGCTCTTCGATCGCACCCTCTTTCAGAGATGCATCATGCCTATCAGCGCGGAGAATCCTGTGAAACTGCGCTTCAGAACCTTGTTGGTAGGACTGAAAGTGCTATTGATCGGAAGGAGTACGCGTTGGGCATTTTCGTCGACATTGAGGGGGCTTTTGATAATGCGACTTTTGAAAGCATGTGCAATGCAGCCAGACATCATGGTATAGAAGAAACATTAGTGTTGTGGATTAAATCAATGCTAATGTACAAGACGTTGATTGCCGAGGCGGATTGTGGTAAATGTGTCGTGACAGGGGTTAACAGGGGCTGCCCTCAAGGCGGTGTTCTGTCTCCCCTTTTATGGTGTATGGTAGTTGACTCTCTGCTAACGCTTCTCGATCTTCCTGGAACCTATACTCAAGCATACGCGGTTGATGTCGCCGTTCTGTCTGTCGGTTCTGACCTAGGGACTGTCTGCTCTCGGGCTCAGAGATCCTTAGGCTTGATCGATGGCTGGTGCACAAGAAATGGGCTTTCAGTGAATCCTCTTAAAACGACTGTTGTTCTCTTCACGAGAAGGAGGAAGGTCACTGGTCTGACTCAGCTTGTGTTAAAAGGTGTCACTATTCCGATCTCCGATGAAGTCAAATATCTGGGAGTAATCCTCGATAGAAAGCTTTTTTGGTCCAAGCATGTCGAATCGATGCGCAGTGGCTTAGTGGTTAGAATGTTGGACTACTAAGCGAGGGTTTCGAGGTTCGAATCCCGCAAAAACCCAAATTCCAACTTTGGGTTTTTTTCACTGCGCCACCTCTCGCGAACGTCTGACAAACATCCGAGAGTATGACTGTCTTGAAAGAGCTTCTCAATTAGCCGTTTGGAGTCGGCATAAAATTGTAGATCCCTTCCATTCGTTCCAAAAATGAAAACGCACACAAAACGAATGGTTGTGAGAGGCTAGGCCTAGGGTCCCTCCGGACCTGTTGCGCCAATTATTTATTTATTTTTATGTCGAATCGAAAACCGATAAAGCGCTGTCAACTTTCTGGCAGTGTAGAGTCGCTTTTGGCAAGACGTCTCCTAAAAGGGTCCTTTGAATCTATACGGCAATGGTAAGACCACTCCTCTCATACGCGTCGGTTGTATGGTGGAACAGGCTTTCACGGAAACGTGTTACTGCCTCTTTTGCCAGACTTCAAAGAACGGTTTGTCTCGGCTGCACAGGGGCCTTCCCCAGCACACCGGGCTCCGCTCTACCTGCGTTGGGTCTGCCTTGTAGACAGACCAAACGACTGCGTCCGGACAAAGGTCGGCGGCCTTCCTTCTGTCTCTCAAAAGAAGCGACTGTAGATTGCTTGTGGGCGTCCTTTCGAGCCACCAAGCTTTTGCCAAACACTTAAATGTTTTGGGCTTGAGCATCTCCACCATCTGTCCTGCCTGTGGAGAGGATGAAGATACAGCGGAGCACTTCCTCTGTAGCTGTCCTGCCTTCTGCCTTTGCTCGCATGGGTCTGACGTGATGAGTGCCGAACATCTAAGCTCTTCATCACTGAAGCTCCTTCTCATCTTTCTTCGAAAGACGGGAAAACTAATTACATAAATGTAAGGTGTCTGTTTGGCAGTACAATGGACCAGTAGTTGTGTCTGAGTGCTCCATCGGATAGTAACAACCTCCGACAGAAAAAAAAAAAAAACCTCGAATTTAAGAACATTAAAAACGCTTTTCGTCGACACTCATGGCAGCTATCAAATTCTGCACTGCCAAAACAAAACACTTTTGCTGAGCGGGACTTTAGAAAAGATATTTAAACAACAAACTTCCCTAGCACGGGCAAAGCCGGGCGGGAAGAGCTATTTTTGTATAGAAATATGGCGCTTTAAAAAAAAATTATGAGAATAAGCTCGAAGTATCTAAATAGCTTGCTTCTTAAGGTGCTGCCAACACCGGCAGTAAACCGAGACCGTGATCAGGGTGGTCGCATGCAGTCTTCTTCTTCACTGGATACCTATACTAACTTGAAACGACCCTACTCCATGAGATAAGCATAAAAGCATAACATCCTAATTATCCCTTTAATGGAGCACCCGGAAACCTAATTATGTCGGTTAATAATGCACAACGAAAAATCGATGCTATGACGAAAAACTTGTTTCCACTACCACGTGCCTCTTTCAAGGGTTTCCCTCAATTGGTGTACTGAATTTTATTTGGCGAAGATGCGGTTTCCATCTCTAATTGAACTGTGAATATTCAGATTTTATTGCGCTGCACTGCAGCGCCAGGGAAGTGTTTCTGGAGGACAGTCGATGAAGGAAATTATTCACCAGATTCTTGAAGATATCCTTCAAAAGAACGAAACCAGGACCTTCACCCTTTCCACAAGCACAATTAGCAGATACAGGGGGAACAAGGAAAAAAAAATGTGAACATTTCGCTCCTCCATTATGCATTTGCAACTGTGCGAGTGGCCCAATTGGAGAATTCAAAGCGGAAAATATTCCCATCCGCTTTGCATTCTCTTTTTCACTTCGGTTTCTCGGTGCGGTATCCTTGGCATCCTTGGTTGGTTTATATCAATGCTTACCTTTGCTTGACTTGTTTAGGTATGAAATTATTTTTTACCTACTCCTCTTTCGGCGTTGCCTCGATAAAAGGTAAGAAAGATTATTATTCCTCTTTTTGCTTGTCGATACAGAAGACCAGGTTCCCCCCCCCCCTCCAATCTGTGGTGCTTCGGATCTTCTGATTCTTCGCCTCTTTCTGCGTAAGTGGAAATGAGGAATACCGAAATAAGTTTCCAACAGCTTAGTTTTTTTTTTACGCTTTCTTTGCGAACAAATTTTCAAAAGAAAACTTCCTTACAGGCAGCACTTAATGTTGAGTGTATCTGCTGGAGGGTGCACCGGACGTCGTCGTCGTCCCTGCCCGGAGACAGCACAGATACACGCTTAAGCATTGAATATTCGCAATACCAAGCAATTTTAAATTTCAAATGAATAATTAAAGTCTTAACGGAGAAGAGGGCAAACGGAAAAAAAAGATATGCTGGTAAAAAAAAAGAAGCGAAACGGATTAACATCGTTCTGTGATGATGTCCATCTGGCTATCATCCCTTGTGTCCCTTAATCTGAACGAGATAAATTTACATATTCGACAAACGAGACAGTTTTTTTTTTTTTTTTCAGGGTTTATTTTTGATGCGCCCTGTACTGTAGGCGTTCTTTTTTTTTCCTCTTTTATTTTGCAGGAGACTGGGACAACGGCATCGCAATTGCTCCTATTTCCAGGGTATTGAGGGATTACTTTCAATAAGATTTTTCCCCCTTGGCATCAAAGAGAACTGCTTAAAAAGCCATTAAAAAAGGTTATGCCGTTCGTTAGCATTTGAACTTGCAAAAATATAATTTGTATGCTTTGAGATATCCTGCACGCCATTGTAAAAAAGATTACATGGAATGGTGTGACAAAAATATTCAAAACCCTTAGTAATAACGATCTTATTTTATTTGTATCCTGAAAAGGAAGAAAATACAAACATCTGCAACTTTTTTACTTTTTGAATGTTGTCCTTATGAAATACAAGCCTGTCGACTTATTTGGGTAATACTTTGTCCGTTCAGTCCGTGATCTAAGACTCATGTCCTGCAGCACACTTGTTTATCGTTTAATTCAAACATTTGGGTACCTGGAGGTGGGAAAAAGAAAAGTTATAGGTAAAACACAAAAGAAACTTATTGATCCAATTTCAGACGAGACACCGTTACAATGAGAAGGCTTTGACTGTGCCACAAATTAAAGAAGCAGAAGTGATAGTTACAGTCCCAAGAAACGCCCTTGTGATGGGACGGATGACTACGAGTGTGAATCAAGTTCAACAAAGAGTGGGAGCGGACACAGCACATTTTCAATTCCCAACGCGACGATGGTATTGGCGTTACCTTCGGGACGTTTTAGAGTCAGTTCGACTCCTTTTTGACAGCCCATACTCCGGACTCATCCTTTTCAAAATTAGTGAAATCGGAATCTATTTTCAAATGTAGGACGCTTTTTCTTTAAATAATAATAAACTTGTGAAACCCCTTTAATTGACCTAATCCGCAAATATCATTTACCTACACCTACTAGTATTGACATAATTTGCGTGTTTCGTCAATATATTTGTGAAAAAAAACAACATTCAAAGTTTAATAAAAAAAAAGTGTTTTTTTTTAATCAGTAGGTACAAGGGAATAAAACATTAAAGGCGAGTAAAGTTTAAAAATAAATAAAATGGGAATGGGACTCTTTTTTTGGACTCTTTCTGAACATTTTCAGAGGTAACACTGGATTGGTATTCCTGCGCTTTATTCATTATACCTAATGCAAGACGGGAGTTTGTTTCGCTTATTTCTTTTGTTTGGGGCAACTCGCAAGTAAATTTATAGGTTCGAATGTTTTTTAACTTTCTGGATTACGTAGTAAGAGAAAGATAATTATTGTACTCGTACAAAATTTCGAAATTAATTAATCAATTCTCGACCTACGATCATAGAGGAACTCAAAAAAGTGGTAGCGAAATTTGGTCCGTCTGTCTGTCTGTCTGGCTGTCCGTATGTCCTGAGGCTTACAGCCTAAACGGCTGCCCGTATTTGGTTCAAACTTCGGCTTCGGAGTTTGGAGTTCGACAGTTCGAAGCCGTTTTTTTTTTTTTTGCACGGTAACCTCAATATTAATGGTACCATATAAAATGTTCATACGAGTTTTAATTAATAATTAATATTTAATTAATATTTTGAGCTTAAGTAGGTATAGGTAAGGTAAGGTAAGGTAAGATGAACCGTACTTTTGAAATTTGGAAATATGTGTTTCGAAAACAGTCCATGCGATTGATACAGAAATTAATTCCTAAGGTAATTTTGGTCGTATCCAACTTAATAGCAAGCTCAGTATTATAACTTTGGCGAAAGAAATTGATAAAGGTGAGGGGGGTGTGGATCTATCTCGCTCCGTTTGGCGGGAGGGGTAATTTAAAAAAAAGAAAATACACGGAAAAAAGTTTAAGATCAAATAAAGAAAAAGAAGCTAAGCTCAGGATTTACTAATTCACGACTTTTTATTCGCAATTCTAGAAATTGTACAAAGTGAAGATATTGACCCTCAAAAGTCGTAAATGAAGACTTCAGTGTCAATAATGCGATCGGACGTGAAACACACATTGCCACAACCAATCGCAATTTGACACAAATAGTTATCAATTTGATATAACTGTGGTTGTGAAATGCAAAAAAAAACGTAAATTACCACTTTTCTGTTGCAATTACCACCTTAGTAAATTTTAGGTGTTAGGGTTAGGGTTTGATTTACTACTTCAGTAGTTGCAATTTACCAATAATTCTTAATCGTAAATTGCAACTTATTTTTATCAATTTGCAATTCATATTTTGCAGTTTACGACTTCTCTACGTCAATTTACGTTTTCAATTTACATGTGCGAACTTATTATACGATTTTACTGATTCATCATTCAGTGCTGGTAAATCACAAATGACTTATTTTTTTGCAATTTGAGATTGTAAAGTGGTGTTTGAGAAAATGACTTATTGAAGTGGTGAATTGCGCCAAAAATGTCGCAAATCACTACAAATAAAAGAAGCTCGAATTAGTACTTCTAATCGTAATATTCAACAAACATTTTGTTGAATTTGATATTCTTCGCCGTTTTCAATGTCAAATTACTAATTTTTGTATCAATTCAAGAAAAAATCGTTTTTTTTTTTTGCAAAAAATATATGATTCGTGTTTCGCAACTCAAAATTTTGCAATTGGTGACTATGCAGTTCTTTCCCTGTATATTTAAAAAAAAAGGCAAAACTTAAAAAATAGTACTTTACCATTTTTGAAAGCCAGAGATTTGTTATTTTATATTATTTTCAAACCAAGTTATACTTACACATCCCTCTATATAAAACCGTTATCAATTTTTGGCGGTAAGGTTATCGTACTATCCCCTTCTTAAAAATTTGGTTTTCTTTAGTTGACCTAAAAACGGTTTTGAAACTGAGAACGCTAATTTAAGAAACTGCTCATATCTTAAAAACACAAATTGTTTTCCTATAATTTTTAAATTTCTTGTTTTTCTTTATTTTCACCTAGATGAATTTTTGTTATGAAGAAAAACAAAAATAAAAAAATTTATAAAAATAAGATGTTTCCCCCATATCAGATTTATTTTATTTTGAAAATTTAACCGCTGTGTCACTCCACAATATCTTTATAATTTACGGACTGATCACTATTTTTTCGCTATATTCTAAAGAAAAATTGTACCTACCTAGCTTAGTCATGAAGAAAAAATAAGTATAAAAAAAAAACATTTTCGATTTGGTTACAACTTATAAAACGAAGTTATACTTACGCCCTGAACAATACCTAATACTCAGTTTGGAGCTAAATATAGTTAAGCAATATATTTTTTAAACTAAACATTGCAATATGTGTTACTGTTTTGTCCGCGCAATTTTACAAAAAGCGCTCGAACGAACTTGATCAAAATACCTACATTATTATTGATTAAAGAAGTATTCCAAATAAGTCCGTACTTAGTTTTTCTCATCCTCAAAAATTACTACCAAAATCCCGATCTACAAGGTGGGCCAAAAGAGATCACCCTATTGAAAGATGCTCTTATTTTTGGAAATGGCCGCCAATGTCAAATATGTTTTGACATTTGTGGACTAGACAGGTGTAGAATACAAGTGAACAAGCCATGGAGCGATACACTCCCCAAGAACGCGGAATAATTTCGAATTTGCGATTTTTCGACCAAAATCATAATGAGCGATGAGGCTCATTTCCAGCTCAGTGGGTACGAGTTGCAAGTTACTGCATGGTGCGCTGTTCACGCTGGAGGTATTATCGGGCCATTTTTTCGATAACGCCGCTGGTCAAACAACAACAGTGGACGGTGCGCGCTATCGGGCCATGTTAACCAAGTTTTTTCTTCCGCAATTTGACGAATTAGGACTGGGGGGCATGTGGTTCCAACAGGACGGAGCTACGGCACACACTGCGCGAGCCACAACCGATATTCTAAAGGCGGCGTTCCCGGGTCGCCTCATCTCTCGTTTTGACGATTTGCACTGGCCCGATTTAACCGTTCCAGACTTTTTTTTTTTGTGGGGTTTTTTGAAGTCCCGTGATTACGTGAACAAGCCCGAGACTCTAGAAGCCCTCAAGGACAACATTCGACACGAGTTCGAGAATCTGCCACCCGAAGTTCTCGCAGAAGTGATGAAATATGCCATAAAAAGAGCCCGTATGGCAATCAACTGTGACGGCCGATATCATCTTCTCGACTTGACCAATAAATTTCTAAAGGTTCAAATAAACATAATCAAAAAACAGAATCAAAGTTTTTCATTTAGAAAAAAAAAAAAAAAATGAGAGCCAAACAACATCGGATGACTTCTCTTGGCTCACCTTGTATATTCCCATATCTATTTTTAAAATAATCTCAATTGAAGTGGGTTCCAATAAAAATTCAATAACAGCGAGGAAAAACTTATTTTTAGCAAATATTACTTACTTCTTCTTTTTTGTCAAGCATATTGAATATGGACCTGAAAATAATTCCAACCACTTGAAGTTACACAATCAGAAACTCCCACTTTATTTACATCCCACACACGTCCATCGGGACTCAGTTTATAACTACCACTCATGCAAATTCAAAAACAAATCTCTGTTTTTGAATAATAAAACCTTAGAACTCACTTCGTGGGGAGATATATCTGCATAGTTGAGAAGCATTCGAAATAAGATGCCGTACTTGGTTTTCATTTTGTTTTCTAATTTCTTTATATTAGATATTAAATCGATTTGAAACATTTGCTAAAATATTGAATCACATAACCACTTCAGTTGTGTTTTTATGCATTTTATACATTTTGAAAGATATAAATACAATACAGCCGATAATTTCGAGCAACCCAGTGTGGACGTTATTTCTTCGTCCTCAACAAAAATGATGCCGTTCTAAATTTTGTTAAGTTTACACCATATATGGAAGGTAGGAATGGCAAGGGTAAGGAATGAAGTAGCTTATCATACCGATCCCAGTAAGCAGTCTCGCTCCAGATAAGGTTAAATGGGCGGTTGGCTCGTTCAAACCTTTCAAAGCCCCTGGTGGTGACGGCATTTTCCCAGCGCTTTTTCAGAGGGTTATTGATGTCATACTGCCAGTAGTTATAACTTTATTTAGAGCTAGCTACAATTGGGGATATATATTTCGTCTACTTGGAGACAGGTGAACGTAATTTTTATTCCTAAAAATGGCAACAGGCCAAGCGAACTACCTAAATCTTACAGACCTATCAGTCTAACATCTTTTATTCTTAAAACCATGGAAAGATTAATTGATGTTCACATCAGAGGTCAGATAGTAATATCTAACCCTCTACACTCAAATCAGTTTGCGTACAGAAAGGGCAAATCCACTGAGGGTGCTCTTCACCATCTTGTAAAAAAGATATAAAACGCCTTTCATCATAAAGAAATTGCCCTGGGCGCTTTTCTAGATGTTGATGGTGCTTTCGACAATACTGGTTACGATTCGATTGCTAAGGCGATCAGAAGTAAAGGTATTGAAGACTCGACAAACCGATGGATCCGAGCCATGCTGGTAAATCGAGTCATAACATCCTCGTCAGGAGGAGTGGCTGTGTCAGTGACAGCAATCAAAGGCTGCCCCCAAGTGGGTGTGCTTTCCCCACTGCTGTGGTCACTCGTCATAGACAGCCTACTAAGCAGTCTACATAACCTAGGTTATGACGCCATCGGATATGCCGACGATTTGGCTATCATTATAATGGAAAGCATTGCGATAACATTCTTAGTAAAATGAGTAATGCTCTAATACATGTCTCAGAATGGTGTACTACAGAAGGTTTATCCATAAATCCAAACAAAACCATACTAGTTCCGTTTACTAGAAGGAGACTGGTGTATCTAGAACAAATCATCCTAAATGGAACGACAATAAGCTACTCCAACGAAGTTAAATATCTCGAAATCATACTTGATAAGAAACTAAACTGGAACTCGCACATCAAATCCGTCACAGAGCGTGCTACTAGAGCCATGTGGGCCTGCAGGCGTCTGTATGGCAGAAATTGGGGTCTTAGTCCCAGTATGATACATTGGTTATATACTATGATAGTAAGACCCATTATCTCGTACGCGGCAATCGTCTGGTGGCCGAAAGTTCGTGAACGAACTACGGCAAATAAGCTTCAGAATCTTCAACGAATCGCCTGCCTCGGCATTACGGCTGCTATGCGCACTTGCCCAACAACAGCACTTGAGGCCATTATTGGGCTCTCACCATTGCAATTTTTTATTATGAAGACGGCCGCAAGATGCGCCACTAAAATGCAACTAGAATATAAGTTTAAACCAGCTGATCATGTGGGGCACCTGGAAATACTTAAACAAATCCCAAACTTGGACATGTTCTGTACTGTCCCGGACACTATGGTTAGGGAGTACAGCTTCGGGAAATTATATGAGGTACAAATTCTTGAACGCGCTATTTGGACCAATGGTGTTCCAACACTAAGCCCAAAAAGCATAGTATGGTACACCGACGGATCAAAAATGGACTCCGGAGTTGGAGCTGGTGTTTTTGGACCCAACACCAAACTATCTATACCTATGGGAATGAGTCCCACGGTTTTTCAAGCGGAAATCCACGCGATCGAAACCTGCGCTAATCTAATCTCTAAAAAAGGTATGAAAGGTGCAATTATTCAAATTTTCTCAGACAGTCAGGCAGCTTTACTAGCTTTGGCGTCCCACACAATGGACTCCAAAACAGTTAAGTGCTGTCATGATGCTCTGCAAACCCTTGCGATACACAACAAGGTAAGACTTGGCTGGGTGCCAGGTCATCAGGGTATTGCAGGCAACGAACATGCAGACAAACTAGCTAGGGCTGGTTCCGAATCCTCTCTGTGCGGACCAGAACCATACTGCACAGTCAATTGGACTTCTGCGTTAAGACAAATTAATGATTGGGAAAAACAACTTCGTCTCAACCACTGGGAACATGTCCCTGGTCTAAGACAATCCAAACGATTTATTAAGCCCTACTCCTATAATGAAATCCTTAGACTCAGTAAGGAAAATATAAGAAAGCTAGCGGGCTTCCTCACGGGTCATTGTGGCCTTAGATATCACCTCAACAAAATGAACCTCTGCCCGGAAACAGAATGCAGATTTTGTCTGGAGGATGTCGAATCCTCTGAACACATTCTCTGCGACTGCCCGGCTTTTCATTGGTTAAGAAAACGTGTCTTTAATAGAGAGACCCGCACACCAGCAGATATAGCACACTCTGATTCTAAGGACTTATTGACCTTCATTAGGGAGGTCTCACGTCTCTTAGATTAGATAAATTTTCCCACTGATACAATAGATCTTTTAGGTCGCAGTGTCAGCCTAACTGGGCAGGGGATTTATAAAAAAAAAAAAAAAAAGCAGTCTCGCTATAGGTACCTCATATATATACTATTTTCACTTTTAGAAAAAAAAAAACCGTACAACTCATTATAGAAAATTAGCAAAGCAGAAAGACCAATGTCCAACGCAAACACACGACTATTTTCAACTCTATTACACCCTTCCCTGTCAACTTACGTCCTTCTTCATAATCTATGAACCTGTTCATATACGAATATACGGTACACCTCTCGCACCCCTCGAATCGTTTAACCTCACCAATATTTGTTTCTGACACGACCATTCTGACTGCTCCCAAGATATGAACTTTCCATTCACCATTCGCCAAGGACTGAATCCTTTTGAGCAGCTTCAGGATTCCGGAAAATTGTTCGCCCTCAAATCAGTTTAGCAATTTTCATTTAATAAAGGCGATTAGTCGATGGATGATTGGTTCCCGTTTGTGGAATGATGGGATAATTTAGCGTTGCAAGAGTCGATTGCACGACAACGCCGTTAGCAGAAATGTAAAAAAAAAAAATAAAAAATACTGAAAAAAATCACATTTTCAATTACACAGTTGACCTCGCTTTGCAATTATTTTCCTTTGATCATCATAATGGGAAAAAGAAGTCATCTAAAAAGGGACTAGAGTTGAGCCGAAGATAAACCTTGAATGCGGTTGAAGCGATGCGATTTTCTCAGGATATTACAGCGTCTTTGATTTATTTTACCATTTTGTTGTTCAGTAAATTTTTAGGGACCTGTCACACCTCAAAATGGCAGGTGACCAGTACTTGTTTGTCTCCGGGACAGCTCTATTTTAATTCACATTTTAAAACATAGTATTACTCCCATGTGACTCTCTATGCATGTTTAGGAAAAAACAAAGCGTGTGAAAATCCCAAGGCTGATCCTTGTGATGCGATTAAAGTCGCATAAATTGTTCTTTGTCAAAAATGATCACGTATTATGTGCGTATTATAACAATAAGGTTCGGTTATCTTTTTCTTTCGAAATGATAATGGAATAGGATTCCGCTCAGAGTCACATGATGTCGGTTAATTCGATTTGATGCTGCCAGCCGATTGGCCTTCGTTAGGAAGTGTGTTTGTTCTTTCTTTCCTTGTGTCCTTTCTTTTATTTTTTTTGTTTTTACACAAAATTGAAGACAATTGGATTTTTTATCGTATTTTTTTGTTGTTCTCCCCTTCAATAGGTGAACGTGACAGTACTACCAAGTTAAATCTTGGACAATGACAGCGACAATGGGCGGGATGGGAGGACTTTTATATACACATACATGTTGGTTTTTTTTTGGAGCAGAATGAGATTAAATTGAGATTCGTTTGCTTGTTCGTTTGGAAACTGTTTTCAATGGTTGGGTTGGGTGTTGTGTTCGTAATGCCATTAGTGATCTGGCAGCACTTGTTTTGCAAAATAAAACTTCTTTCCTGCCATTTAATTGCTGCTGCTGAAATTGAGTACAATGGGAATAGTGCGTCATTAAGTTTTATTGTCTCGTAACTAGGAGCTGACAATCAGTTGTCGGTACTCGCTTGGTGTCATTTATTTTAGCGGGAAATTTGTACACTGTTTCTTCCATTCTACTAAGTTTCAGTTGGAATGTTTCCAGTATTTCTGAAGTAATCTATTACTACTGGCAAAAGATAAAAGGTGGGACTTTTCTAGAAATCATTCCTACCTACTTTAGAAAAAATAGTGTGTGAGACTTCTTCCATTGAGAGTTCGTTAAATTGACCTAGAATATTATACATCACTAGCTGTAAAGAGTAATTGAGTGTGGTCAGTTTAAAGTCTGCTAGGTGGGAGAAACTAACTACCTGCGAAATTTCACGGAAGCTATGGCCGGCATATAATGCAAGTCGGACTAGCAGGCTTATGTGGTTTGACAGAACGTCGCTACATAAACTGGTAGGTGCCCTAACAGGTCACAACTTCCTGAGACACCATACAATGAAATTAAACCTCAAGAATGAAGATATAAGCAGGTGATGCGAAGACGAGAAGGTACACGAGGACACACCTCACTTCCTCTGTCACTGCCCAAGTCTGTGTCACTTGAGGAACAGAACAATTGGAAGATACCACTTCCATGACATACAAGAATTTTCAGATGTTAATTTATCTAATCTTTACAGGTTCATAAATACATCTGGATGGCTGGACAAGGTCGAGTAACCGAGAGGGAACAAATACCATCGCCAACAACATCGGCTAACCCCCCAACAAGGGCAACACAATGGGTCCACATGGACCTAAGTGGGGTACTGCAGGGATCAGGGTCAGGTGCACCAAAAACTTCATTGCACCTACTAGACAGAACTCAAAAGCGCGCGATAAAACTTATAGGTGATAGAAATATAGCGGAGTCTATTGACCCGCTCGAACATCGCAGAAATGTTTCTTGCCTTTCCTTATTTTATCGATATTTTCACCACCAATGCTCTGATGAAATAACTGCATTCCGCCCCTTCAACAATTCTCTCGCAACACCCGTCACACATCGAATGCACATCAGTTCACCCTTAAGCCTACCTTCGGACGTACTGTAAAATAAAGAGATTCTTTTGTGAGTCGAACAACACGCATGTGGAATGCATTGCCTCACACGGTTTTCCCCTCTCAATACAGCCCGCAATTGTTTAAGACTAATTCCTATTAACCCTTCCACTCGTGCTGTTCATTAGCGTTATAAGGGAACAAAAACCCCTTGAGCACTAGTGAATTATAAAAAAAAAACTGCAGGGATCACTCTGCCGCATCCACCCATAAACCTAACCTAACCAAAAGTCTGCTATTGAAATAAATATCAAGCACTCTTTTCTGACAAACTAATTTGAGGCCAAGAAACCTGATCGCTTTGTCCCGCATCAACTTGTTCCCTCTAATTCATAGATTAGGTTAGGTTTGTGGTCTGGCGAGGAAAGAAATAGACCCATGATACCCGTAGGGGAAAAAGGTTTATCCCTTACCCGTGTTAACCTATTCTATAAGCATTTAAATTAATTACTGTGTGTCGTTGCATACAAACCATCTTGATGATTTGATGAAGTTCATAATTTTGTCTCATGGTGTGCTAGATAGCCCGTTCAGGTTTTGGAAGAAGTATCTTCCAAGGAATTTGTTCCTGGAGTGTTGAAGACCTGGAAAGTGACATAGGTTGTGGTCCTCTATAACTCCCTCATCACCGCAGCCTCTGCAAAGTTCTTCCTCAGCCAATCGCATTTTCTTCATGTGGCATCGCAGGGTATTGTATCCCGTTAGGATACTTACAAGCGTAGAGAGACATTTCCGGTTATTCCGATATTCTCTGTTCTGGATTTATAAAAAGATGGCCAAAGCTTCCTTGTATTAGCGCACGTGTCCATGGATCTCCATCTTGCGTTTGCCTCATTTGTGGCCTTCTTCCCTGCTTCTAGCTTTAGTGTACAGAACGGGATATACACAGAGGGGGATGTTTGCTCTAGAGCATTAGCCAAACCTTGTCGTGCTAGTTCGTCCGCTTTCTCATTGCCTGGAATGCCTTCATGTCCACAGGGACCCAACACAGTAATAATACCTTGTGGTGTGTTCCAAGAGCCTTGAGCTATTCGCGAAAGTTTTTCACAAGCTTCGATTTTATTACTGGGTCAGTTAAGGCTTTTATAGCTGTCTGGCTGTCGATAAAGAAGGTAATACCCTCCGGGGTTTGATTGGCTAATTCCCATGACACTTGTTGCTGCCATTGATTGCACAAGAATATCTAGCGGAAGCAGATTGAGGAGAGCCTCAAGTCCGGCAGTTGGAGTTTGCCCCATCGCGCTGGTGACTTCGATGTAAGCTAGTATTTGCACCTTTGTAATAGCCCTTAGGTATGTGGTATTTTTAATTGCTGGCCACCATACAAGACTGCCGTATGTCAGTATTGATCTTACAATAGCTGTACACAACCAGAGTTTGATCTTGGGAGATGATCCCAATATTTTCCCAAAGATTTTGCTACAGGTGTAGAATGCTATTGTGGCTTTCTCAACTCTTTTGTCTATGCTCCAATTTAGTTTTTTATCTAGTATTGGTCCCATGTATTTAGCGTTGTCAGAGATTCTGAGGGGTGTACCGCCAACAGAAGTCATGACAAACTGCGGATTTTTCCTTTTGTTAGTGAACAAATACCAATGCAGTCTTCTGGGGATTGACTGATAGACCGCATTTCCTGATTCGGGTGTCAAGGATGGGGAGGGCTCTATTTAATACCTCGTCCAGTGTTGTGAGAAATTTTTCGGTTGCCATTAGCACAACTTCATCAGCGTAGGCAGTTATTCTTATGCCGGTGGTAGCACTCCGTTGCATAAGTGCCTCGTTTAAGACAATAACCCAAAGTAGTGGGGAGATAACCCCTTCCTGAGGTGTTCCTCTTAAAGCGTAGGCTTCATGTCTGGAGTCACTAAATTCAGCTACTATGTGTCTAGCCTTGAGTGCGTTGACAATCCAGTTGATGACCGTGATGTCAATGTTTAGTTTACTTAGTGTCCTGCATATGACGTCCGTTTGGACATTATTGAAAGCTCCCTCAATGTTGCTGGGGTATATTCTTTTATACTTAATGATTTTTCAATTACCCTTACGACACAGAGTAGCGCAGTCTCTACGCTTTCTCCTTTTGTGAAGGCGTGCTGAGCTTGAGATCGATCATCCGGGTGTAAATTGCTGCGAATGTGTATATCTATCAATCTTTCTAAGTATGAAGGAGGCGAGGCTAATTGGCCTGAAGTCTTTGGCGTTAATTCATAGATTGCTCAACACAAAAATGTGCTATATGTGCTTGCTTAATGACATTTCCATTAGCATACATACGGTGAGGACATATCCTGCTGTTTACAGTCTCAATATAAAAAACTTTTAAACAGAGTCTACTGCCATGGCGTAGGATATGATTAGCATCTTCTTTTCAAAAGCATTAAACATGTCGTCAGATTTTTAATTTGCAAATTGAAACCACCAGGCTTCTCGGGAAAAGCATTACTTAGTATACATCCGCACACCCACTCCATCGAAGGTACCTGCATACATGTCTTCCACACAGTATCCAAAGAATCCATCAGTACAGTACGACCAAAAATGAAAGAGAGACTCTCTGTCGAATGTACATCCATTTTACGCTCGTGCAATAAGCATAAAAGTAGCTTAAAAAAAAGAAAAAGAAAAAACGGTATAAAATCGGGTGAATCTTTTATATCTTTATTTTCTTTTTAGCCAAACTTTTCACGGGTAGATCGTTAATATAATAAGGTAGTCGAGGACTATGGGTATGTGTATAAAGGCAGGAGCACAACTTCGTAATTAATTTTATGCTCAGAGTTTCCTTTGCGATAATATGAAAGCGGATGGTTATATGGGTTGCGTATCTCTCCGGTAAAAAAAGGAAAGTGCGAGGATTTTCATTATTAATTTGAAAGATGTTCTTTTTTTCGTAATATTTCCTGGTATATGTGTGGCGTGTGAGTGTAAGTGAAGAGTTCCTCACTCTTGGAAATGATCTGCGGTGGTGCCACCAATCACGAGAGGAAATCTAAATAAATACTTGAGGGAGAAACAACTCGAAACCCTTTGGCTAGAATGAAGAAGGTATGTAGGGGCAGTAGCCTAGTGCGGTTAGTTTTTTGTACTAGTAAGCGAGGTCCCAGGTTCGATAGCCGGAGGAGCACAAATTACATCTTAAGGGTTATTCCACTGCGCCACCTCTTTGGAACGCCTGATGATAAACATCTGAGAGTATAACTTTAGGTGTAATAGAAGAGCTTCTCAATCCAGCCGTTAGAACTCGCCATAAAATTGAAGATACCATCCATTCGTTCCAAAAATGGAAAACTCACACAAAATGAATGGTTGTGGGAAGCTAGTCCTAGGGTCCCTCCGGACCTTTGCGACTACAAAAATCAATACAAGTACCTACCTACCTACTGCATTCGTCGAGCAAATCGAGCGATTTTGACGTGAAGCGCTATTTTCTACATTTTACATTAATGTAAGCGAGTACTTTTACTAGTAGAACTGAAAAAATCGAGCGTTGAAAACCCCATTTTCAAGTCGAAATTCCACTTTAATAATGGGGCATAATTGCATTTATTTTTGGGAACTTATTTTATTTCACTGGGGCCTAATTTATGTTGTTATTTCGTTTCAATGGTGTTACAATGGAAACGAACATTTTTCGTCATACATTTTGCGAACATTCAAATTTTCGTACTTATTATAAAAGAAAGGCAATGAAACTAATACTTACTTAATAATTAATTACTACTTAATTTCAAAAGGTATAGGCTCGACCACAGATGACCTTAGTACATAATTTATATGTCACAAAATGATCAGCTTGCGGTTTATTATTTGTTAGTAAAAGCTAAAATAAACCGAAAACTTAATTGGATTAAATCAAAATCCTGATAATTTCTGTTGTTAAATAATGTAAAAGGAGGAGATAGCTAGTGATTTTAATTAATACATATTCTGTTTTTAACGAAGTCTGAATATGGAATATTTGTAATAATGTCGTGGAGTATTTGTACTTAATTTCGTTTATTATTAGTCCGCGTAACTAATAATCTGTGTAAGTGTTCAGGTTAAATTTTTCGAGCTCACAATGGCGAAATTCTCCAAATTCACCAAAATTGCATATTGTGACCTACACAATATATAAGTTGAAGGTTAAAGATGATTATTAGTAAGACCCTCTATCTATGTTTTGTTAGTTTTTATCGTTTCGTCGCCTGAGGATTGTTTTGTTCCATATGCCATTGGCACTTTTCCGAGAAAAACGCATTTAAAGGTTTGCGTAATTGGTACTCCGAAACCGTGTGATATGATTTTTTATTTTATTTTTTTAACTTGAAGATAGTCTTATATAGAGTTTTCCTAGCATTTTCCAAAGTGTGTTGCCAAACCGTTCACACGCTACGTTAATTTACGTAAAAGTCTACTTTTTATGCTTGCGTCCCACCTCCTATATTTTGAAACTGATTTTTTTTTCCATGCACGTGGAACACAAAAAAATGGATATGGCTTTTCTTTAACACAAGTGCACGTAGGACAAACCAATTCTCAACTTCGTTAATATTTTGTCTATCTCTTGTCGAAGTGATATGCACGTGGAACAAAACAATTCTCGCAAAAAAATTGCACAAAATTATATGGACAATTTGTCCGAAACGCCAAAAAATGGTTTATGGCACAAAAAAATTCTACAAACAGTTGATTTTGGTGGATATGGGACAAAGTCGATGCTCGATATCTCGGGATTGGAAAGACATAGAGCAAATCGAATCACAGGTTTAAAAAGAGCATACAAAATTACCATAGAATCCGTTCCTAACTAAAAAAACGACAAAAATGGCGTATGGAACAAAAATATTCTCAGGCGAAGGTTTGTCATAAAATTAAAGATGTGAGAATTCAGCTATGGGAGCTTCAAACGTGTCCATATTTCGTAAAAAGCGCTTTAAGCCCGTATGACGTTTTTTCTATAATTTTTATCATGCTGAAAGATCACCTGCATGCAAAAGAGACTAATCGTGCATTTACAACATCACGCACGCGCATTTTTTGCAAAGGCGGGACAGAGAGGTCGTTTGTCGGCAGTCAATACTAATAAATGCGTAAGAATGAGATCACAAAGAAGACTACCTACTATAGTTTCATTGATGATTTACCCACAATTATATATAGCTACGTAATACGGAAATAACCACAATTTCCGGCGACCAATAACTGCAATCTCTTGAAAACGTTTATATTTCTTTTTTAAAACATGTGAAATGAGAGTGGTTATTAGTGTCAGTAAATTAAACTAACAATTCATCAATCAGCATACGAAATAAATAAATAATAGTTCGCTCATCATTTTCCAAAGCCATTTTGTTTTATAGGAAAGCGAAATTTCTAAAGCCATCTCTATAAAAATATTCAAATGCTGGTAATTTTCCCATAATTCCTAGATTCCTACCTCGATCCTACTAAACAAGATGGCCGACCAAAATACGTGTCACCTATTTTCGTCTTATAAAGGGTTTTCCAATAAGAGGTGTTATTTTGGTAATCAAAGAAAAATACCATTTTTTGAGATAAATGATCGGATGTTTATTTCGTAATAAAGAGGAAGTTATGCCATTAATAATGAAAAATAACATCAGCCAAATGGCCACCACGAGCACGCATACAGAACCATATCTTTTTCATAAAATTTTCCATAACCAAATCGCAAAGTGGCTGCTCTCTGTAATCTCGATTATCTTTGAGATCACGTGGCCCCAAAGGAAGAAGTCGCAAGGTGTTAAATCACAAGATCTCGGTGGCCAATTGTGATCATCCTTTAGAGAGATAACACGGTCCGAAAACTTTTTCCGCACGTGGCGCCGTCTTGTTGAAAGTTAACGTTGTCCAGATAAACACCATCCAACCATAAAAAAATCATTAATCGTCTCTCGATAGCGCAATCCATTCACCGTAACTGTTGATCAAACCTCTTTTTCGAAAAAGTAAGGTCCAATGAACCCGCCGGACCTTAAACCGCACCAAAGAGTCACACGTTGAGGATGGAGAGACTTCTCAACAATAAATCTTCGGTTTTCCGAGCCCCAGATGCGACAATTTTGCTTGCTGACGTACCCACCGAGGTGGAAATGGGCCTCATCGGTCAAGATGATTTTTCGATGGAATTCCGGATCATTTTCATGCATTTTAAGGACACAATCAGCAAAGACACGACGTTGTTGATGATCGGCCGGCTTGAGTTCTTGTGTTAACTGAACTTTACAAGCCTTAAGACCCAAGACTTTATGCAAAATACGGTGTAATGACGTTTGTGGAATGCCCAATTCCAAAGAACGACGAGGAATGGACAAACCTGGGTTTTCTTCAACACTTTGGGCTACAGCGGCAATATTCTCACTTGTTCTTGAGCGACGTGCACGGGTTTTATTCTTCACATCATTAACTTGTCCCAACAGCTCGAATTTTTCCACCAATTTCTGTATTGCGGTCCGACAAGGTGTTTCACGACGACCAAAAAATGCTTTAGTTTTGCGAACTGTGACTGCAAGATTTTCACGTGTGTGTCCATTTTTAGTAATGGTGTAGTTTTTACTTGTCAAATGTTAATGAATAAAAGCTTCAAAAGTGACAGCTACCGAAATAGCGGATAATAATATAACACCTCTTATTGGAAAACCCTTTATCTTATTGGAAAACCCTTTATAATGCTCTCCCTTTTAGTCACATTTAGTCATAAATGTATGTGGCTTCCCTTTAAATGTTATTAAATGTTATAAATGCGTCATGTTAAAAATGCAGCATATGCAAGTGGATTACGAAAGGAATAGATATGTACGATTTTTTGTTCGATTTCAATTGTCAGAATAGTACTTACAGTGTAGCATTTGTTTGCGAAGCAACCAAATTTTCTAAACGAATTTACTTTCAGTTTGTGAATTATTGTTTGAGAGAAACAACTCTTAACAACAACTCGTAGGCACAGTCACTTTGGTAGGAATGATAGCTATTTCGAACTACACCACTTATTCATCATCATCATAAATAAATCCGCTGGTCCAGATCATATCTCCCCCATCGTTCTGAAGAGGTGTTCTTCCACGCTGGCAAAACCACTGCGTAAGCTTTTTCATCTGTCCTACTCTTCTGGACTCTTTCCGAGTACATAGGTGGAAAACAGCATTTGTCCAGCCCGTCCCTAAAAAAGGCGAATCTTCTTCTCCCACCAATTACCGACCCATAGCACTTACGTCCATTCTTTCTAAGGTCATGGAAACGCTGATAAACCGTCAGCTTATTAAATATCTTGAATCACGGAAACTCCTCAATGACCGGCAGTACGGTTTTCGTGGCAACAGGTCCACTGGTGATTTGATGACTTATCTCACCGAGAAGTGGAACCAATCTCTCCATCACTTCGGTGAATCGAAGATTGTTGCGCTCGATATTTCAAAGGCATTTGACAGAGTTTGGCATCAAGCTCTTTTGTCGAAAATGCGTGCTTATGGGATCGATGCGTCTCTTATTCAATGGATTAGAAACTACCTTTCTGGCTGTTCAATTCAAGTTGTTTTGGATGGTTTCAGTTCTGAAACCCACCATATAAATGCTGGTGTTCCCCAAGGCTCAGTTTTGTCTCCGACTCTCTTTCTCATTTTTATAAATGATCTCTTGTCTGCAACTTCTAACCCAATCCATTCCTTCGCTGATGACAGCACTCTTAACTCACGTCCCTGCTCTTCGGCCGTAGAACTGGAATGGCAACGTATGTTAAGCTCACTAAGTTCCGACCTTGACAGCATTTCAAAATGGGGTTCAGAAAATAGAGTGGAATTTAATGCTTCAAAAACACAATGATGTCTGCTGTCTCTAAAGCAAAACCCGGACTTACAGCCATTATCCATGAATGGCACTTGCATCACCGAAACCGAAAGACTTTCTATTCTCGGTATGTGCGTTCATGACAACCTTCGTTGGAATGACCATGTACACGAAGTCGCCAAGAATGCAGCAAAATGTCTAGGTTTCCTCAAACGGTGCAAGAAATATTTTATTCCTTCTGATCTGGCTACAATATACAAGGCGTTCATTCGCCCAAAGCTTGAGTACAAATCCCACATCTGGTCTGGTGCACCGAAAACTATATTGCACTTACTAGATAGGATCCAAAATCGTGCGTTGAAACTAATCGGAAACACGAATATCGCGAATTCTATTAATTCGCTTGAACATCGTAGAAACGTTTCGTGTCTCTCATTGTTTTACCGTTTTTTCAACAAACAGTACTCAAATGAACGGTACCAAACATTTTTGGTCCCGTTTGCGTTGACGGGCTTTGGAGGAGAAGATTTAACAGCGAACTCTACGAGGCTGTACAGCGACATCGACCTGGTCAGAAAAGTACGCATTAGTCGTCTAAGATGGTTAGGACATGTAGAGCGAATGGACACCAACACTCCGGCCCGGAGAGTCTTCGATTCCAACCCGGAGGGACAACGCAGTAGAGGAAGACCTCGCCTAAGGTGGCGCGAATTAAAACACTTGTTTCTTACTTTTAAAATTAAACAATATTTATTTGGAACTATGTCCTTTATTATTGAAATACTTTTTACTAATTCTAAAAGGAGCTTAAGGCTACTATGTAGTTACAATAAGACTATTGATAAATTCATCATACAGTCGTATTTATATACTTTTCTTATCTATCTACAAGGAGACCCAAGCGTACAATCGTCTTGCTTGATAATGAAGAAGAGATAATATTCCAACATTGTATACAAACGATATTATCTCTTTTACATATGTTATCATTGTAGCGTTGTGTGCAAGACTGTACTAGAGACTAAAGATATCATTGAATACAAATAATGTTATCTTTTTTCTCAATATGTTTTGCTATGGATACTTAACTCCCCCCCTTGTTAAACGAAATCGTCCCGATTTTTCGACGCTATTTTTAACATTTCTCTTTCATAAGTTTTGTTATATGCGTCAATCTTTTTTTGTTTTTGACGATCTGTTATACATTGTATAGTTTTTATCATTACGTACGTAAATGCTAGAATAACAATCAGTGTTACAATTGTGTATATAGTTGATAATATCGGTTTTTCTTCAAAAGGAATAATTAGTTTTTTTAAAGTATCTATGTTATCGAATTTGTACATTGTATCTTCTTTAATTATTTGGTCGATGTAAGACTCTGAATTATGATTTCTTAATATAACTTCTTTAATTTGCTTATGCATGTTTTTGTATATTTTATCGTCTAGATTTATAGTATTTTCATAAGTAACTAAGTTTATACCATTAATTGTTTGATTATTTAACTTATGCTTACCGCTTAATAACATAACACCGGATTCAATTTCTAAGTCGTAATCGTATTCTTGTTTAATGTTGCATTTTGAAGTTATATTCTTTAAAAGTGGAATAAGACAATTTTCTTCTTCAAAGTTAATTTCACAAATGTTTTTACTTAGATGATTTTGACAATTTCTTGTTCTTAAATAAGTTTGGTTACATAAGGCAATTGTTTTATCTGTAATGATTTTTCCATGTTTTGAATTTAAAGGTGTTACTTTATACAATTTACATGATTTAATTAGAACTGGATATTTATATATTGTGATGAAGAATTCATCAGTTCTAGCTAATAATATTTTAGAGTACTCAAGTATATTTATTATGGGTACTTGAATTATTTCATGTTGAATAATATTTTTAATGTCATCTAAGTCTAGGCTTTCTGATAAATATTCATTATTTTTTGCTGCATTAATTGTTCTGGTCAATAATAATAATTGTTCGTACACTTGTTCTATTACTAAATGTTCTTTAAGGCTCTGACCTTCGAATTGTTGCAAAATTTGTTCAAATCTAGAATTTATAGTTTTTTGTTTATTATTGTTTTCTATGAGATTATTTATACTCGTTTCTATGTTAACTAAGTCATAATGGTCAGGATTACCAAACACATATTTGAAAGCTGTTCCTAAAAAGTTAATTGATCTAGTATGCCTAGTATGTTCTTGTAATTGGTCTGCTAAATTCTTAATTTTACTTAACCAAATTTTTTCTTCTTGTGTAGGTTGATATTTACTAGTTACGATATTTACGTAAGGTTGAAATATCGAAGTCAGGTTGGTGGCATGTAACAAATAAGTTTGTTCTTTGAATAAATACACGTCATCTGTTTGCGTAAGTATAAACTTCTTGTTTAGTAACTCAGTTATTTGAACGTTTCCTTGCCCTTCTTGACTCTGTACAATTCCTAGTAATGTTAGGAATATTAATATTTTCGTCATCTGAAAAATGATAATTCTTTATGTTATCCTTGTGAATTTTTATTCCTTCTTTAGAGATTACAGTGTCTCCTTTATCTTCTTCTACTATTCTTGTTATGTATCTGGCGTTAGATTTCTTTCTAAGACCTGTGATTCTTACCATTATCTTATCTCCTTTTTTATACTCTCTGTGTCGAGTTCCTTTATTTAGACGTTCGATCACTTTTTTGGATGCTGAGTTTAGTTTATTTATTATAATTTCACTATTGCTATATTTATTTTGATTAAAGAAAATGTCTCTAGGTTTCAAACCGGTAACTGAGTGTATAGAATTATTTAATTCACGCACTGTTCTAAATATTTCTTCGATAAGTCTTGTTTTATTCTGAATTGTGAATATTCTAGACAGTTCAGTTATTGTACCGTTTACACGTTCTACCTGACCGTTCGCTGTCGATCTGTATACTGGAGTTTCTACTTTAGTTATGTTGTATTTCAAACACATTTGGTTCACCATTTCTGTTTTGAATCCCTTCTCGTTATCTGTCATGAGTCGTTCACATTTTGGGAAATAATTAGATAAGACCTCTTCCATAACGTCGTACAGTCTGTTTCGAGTTTCGATTTCCCGAAGGATTGTATATTTAGAATACTTATCTACTGTTACAAGGAAAGTATACTTGTCGTTGAAGTATATGTCCATATGAATGTGTGTTCCCACATGTGTTGGTATTTCTGAATTATTCAGAGGTTCTCTGATAGGTTTTCTTTCATATTTTCCAAATAGACATGCTATGCATTTTCTGTTGAAACTCTTTGCTTGTTTATTTAGATCGGGCCAGTAATATTTCTCTGAGATTTCTTGTATATTGTTACGTAACCCTCGGTGTGCTCTTTCGTGAGTTACCCTTACAAGTTTTAGTTGTTCCTCCAAATTTGTCACGTCTTGAAGTTTTCTTGGTGTGAATATAAATCTTACTAGTGGGAATTCTTTTTTTATGTTTTCACCATATTTGTATATGTTTTCAAATTTCGTATGCAAAGCTACAATCTTTTGGGGTTGTATAACTTCTTTCATCTGCCTTAGTAAAGAGTCTTTGTCCTTAAACTTTATTATGAGTCTTATTTTGTTACTAAAATAGATTTGTGTTTCGATATTATTTGTTATATCTTCAATAAGTTCGAACTGTGCAGTGTATGCATTAAAAGGCTGATTCACAGTTTTTATTATATCATTAGAAGAACTTTCAGCTGAATGTGCTGTTTCTATGGTAGAAGTATTTATGCGTTGACGTGATAATGCGTCAGCTACAAGATTTAGGTTTCCTGGTTTATAAACTAATTTTGCTCCAAAGTCTTCAATGATTCCCTTCCAACGTTTCAGCTTTGTGTTGGGATTTTTTTCTGATACAGAATATATAAGGCTCTGGTGATCGGTATATATGGTTAAGTCTGCTATACCATATATGTAGTTTCTGAGTTTTTGTAAGGACCATATGATCGCTAATAGCTCTTTCTCGTTTGTGCTATAGTTCTCTTCTGTCTTACTCAGTGTTCTTGACAAGAAGTGTATAGGTTGCTTATTCTGACTTAGTACGGCTCCAATAGCTATGTTGGATGCATCAGTAGTAAGCTCGAATGGTTTACTATAATCCGGTTGAAAAAGTTCGACTTGTTCTTTCAAATAATTTTTTAAAATTCTAATCGCTTCTAATGCTGAATCATTCAGATTTAACTTAATATTTTTACTTTGTTTTTTGTTTACTTTACCGTTATCTCCTCGTAAATATAATGTCAGGGGCTTGGCTATGCTTGCGTATCCTTTTATAAACTTACGATAGTAACCTGTAAGACCTAAAAATCCTCTCAAATCCTTTACCGTTTGTGGGACTGGAAAATTTTCTATAGCTGCTATTTTCTCAGGGTTCGTAGTGATTCTACCATGTCTGATTATGTGACCTAAGTATTCTACTTCTTCTTGAAAAAACTTACTTTTCTCATCAGATATTTTTAATGTGGCTTTATTGAGTACGTCGAATACTTGACTTATGTGCTGTATATGTTCTTCCTCAGATGAAGAATATATCAATACGTCATCAATGTAAACGTGTACGAATTTACCTACAAAGTCTCTCAAAATGTCGTCCACGCATCTCTGAAATATGCTTGGTGCATTTTTGAGCCCGAAAGGCATTCGTTTAAAATGATATTTTGCGCCATTTATAGCAAAAGCTGTTTTTTCTTTATCATCTGTTTTGATTTTAATTTGGTGGAAACCTGACTCCAAATCTAATGTTGTAAAGTACTTGGCTTTACCTAAATTTTGAATTGTCATGTTGACATCCGGAATGGGGTATCTGTCTGTTACAGTGTGAGCGTTAAGTTTTTGGAAATCAACAACCATGCGCCGTTTTGGTTTTCCTTTTTCGTCCAAACCTTTTTTAGGTACTGTCCATATGGGACTGTTATAAGGACTATGGCTTTTTTCTATTATATCGTCATGTAAGAGTTTCTGTATTTCTTTGTTTACGAATTCGTTATCTGCTATGGGATATGGATATTGTTTAACATAAACCGGATTATCATTGGTCGTCCTAATGCTTGCTTCTATAGTATCTGTAAAGGGTAACGGTCCTATGCTGTTATTAATCTTCATCAGTCTATCTATGTCTGCTTTATAAATATTATTTTCCCCAATTATGTAATTAATTTTCTGAATAGATTCGACACTGCTTATGGTAGTTAGAGTCATATTACTGAAATTTATTTCCGCGTTTAGAACTTTAAGTCCTTCATATCCTAATATCATATCAAAAGACTGAATATCCTCTAATTCAAAAAATGTTATATTTTTCTTTAATATCCTAACTACTTTCTTTGTATCTACCATAGAATAACCATGCATTGTTTTTATTTTTATAGGTTTAATTTTAATTTTTTCGCTAGAATCGCATTTTCTATTAATGTAATTATGGGTTGCACCAGTATCAATAAGAATTTTATAAATTTCCTTAGAAATAGTACTAGTTAAATTTAAGCAGGGCAACCCGTCTACTAGTTTAAATGATCTATTCTTATGTTATTATTTACCATACATTCCGTTTCATCTGCTTCTGCATATGTACTGCTGACATCGTCTCTGCGTTGTTGTCGGGAGTTATTTACTCTCTGCTGCTTGAAGTTCTGCTGATAAGATCGTTGCGGTCTGTTGTGTGTGTTGAAACTCCCGCTGTGTTCACGTTTCGCTGGTGGATTATATACATCGGGTTTGTATTGATTCCAATTTTGTCGCTGTGCATGTACAATTTGTCTCGAGTTTATCTCCATCGGCTGTGGTCCTTGATTGTGTTGCTGCATATTATCGTATTGCTTCTGGGGTTGATAATTCGTTGTTTGGCTCGAATAATTTGGTCTTCTTTCGTTTCTGCGTTCATGTGGCATATTTTTGTGGTGCTTATCTTGAGTGAGATGTAAATGCCTGTGCACATTATCATGTTCTATTCTGCGAGCAATTGCGAATGCGTGTTCTAGATCATTTATTGTAGCTGAATATAATGATCCTCTTGTAAAGTTGTCACTCATACCATCAATGAATATACGAACTGCGTCGTCGTTAGCATTTTTAATTAGTCTGTCGATTATATTCGGCGGATCACCTGACATAGTGATTTTTGATATTATTAAATTGAGATTTTTATTTATCTCGTCGTGGTATTCAGACAGTGTGCTTCTTTTTTGCGTGATGGCTTTCATCATGTCTTGTAGCACGTATAGAGGTTCTTGATTAGAGTACGTATAATCTAATCTGTTACGTATCGCCTCAAAATTAAAAATTGTGTTATAATTAGTTAACACATTCGCGGCTGCACCCTGTATTTTACTTTTCACTATAGTCAATGCTGCTGCGTACTTACTGTGTGTTTTGAAGTTTTTAATGCTGTCCATTAATCTGGATGCTTCTTCGCGCCACGACCGATAATTTGATTGATCGCCGTTGAAAATAGGTAGGCTTTTAAATGCGTCTAACTGTATTTCACTACCATCTGTATATGTGGTTCTTATTTCCTCTAGCACAGGTATGTTTGGTACTATGCCTAATCCAGATTTTACTTCATTTAGTTTTGTTTCTAAATTAGTGTTTATTTGATTTTGGTTAGTTATTATTGCTGCTAACCTTGCATTCTCTGTGCGTGTGTGCTCTAGGGTTTGTGTTACTGTGTTGCTCCTGGTTTCTAAAGCTTCTAATCTTGCCATTAATACTGCGAGTTGTTCCATTTTGAACTCGTGTCTGTTGTCGTCGAATTTGTGTGTTTTTTTTTCTCCACATATACACTTTCACTGAATTGCTTTGCTGCTTCGTACGAAGAAGCTATATTTGTACCTGCTATGCTAGGTAATTCTTGTAACCGGTAACGCGAGTGTTCTGTTTATACTAGATTTCACTACTTGTTCCCGAGGTCCGCTCGATTGAAGTTAAAAAGTATATTTAACCTCCTGGCAGGATCGCCAATTAAAACACTTGTTTCTTACTTTTAAAATTAAACAATATTTATTTGGAACTATGTCCTTTATTATTGAAATACTTTTTACTAATTCTAAAAGGAGCTTAAGGCTACTATGTAGTTACAATAAGACTATTGATAAATTCATCATACAGTCGTATTTATATACTTTTCTTATCTATCTACAAGGAGACCCAAGCGTACAATCGTCTTGCTTGATAATGAAGAAGAGATAATATTCCAACATTGTATACAAACGATATTATCTCTTTTACATATGTTATCATTGTAGCGTTGTGTGCAAGACTGTACTAGAGACTAAAGATATCATTGAATACAAATAATGTTATCTTTTTTCTCAATATGTTTTGCTATGGATACTTAACTCGCGCGCAAGTGGAAGGGGACCTCAACCAACTTGGAGTGCGCAACTGGAGGCAGTTAGCCAAAGATCGCGCTAACTGGAGAGGCGTATTGGTTGAGGCCCAGGTCCACCCCGGACTGTAGCGCCACCTAAGTAGTGCTCAAATGAAATAGCCAACTGCATTCCTCCCCTTCAGCAATTCAACCGCAATACTCGCCATGCTAGGAATGCCCATCAGTTTCCATCCAGCCTATCTTCGGACGTACAATGAAATACAGAGACTCTTTCATAAGCCGTACAACGCGTTTGTGGAATACCTTGCCCAGCTCTGTCTTTCCTCCCCAGTACAATTTGCAGACATTAAAGACCAATGTGCATCGGTATCTCCTATCTCCTCTATCCTAATTTCCTTAATGCCCGCGCTGTGTAATCATATAACAGAGTAGTCACAACCTCTTTAGCGCGTGTTAATTATAAAAAAAAAAAAAAAAAAAACAGACTCCGTTCAAATGATTGTTTTGATTGGTTTTTGCATTCTGACAGTCAATTCTCCGTATATAATTCCACTTGGGAAGACTTGAGAATGCATTTGTTTTGATAATTATATTAATTGTCTACATTATTAATAGGGTTGGTGTGTACGCATTCTCTCTTCTATTTTTGCTTAAGTTTTCGTAATGCTCTAGTTAAAAATAAGTGTCATAAATTATACACGTCAAAATCAGTACGAGGAATAAATTGTTTTCTCCATAAATTGAACGTTTTCTTTGGCTTTTCCTTGAAAAGGTATATTATTTCCTTCATTATTATTTAACAATAACAAGTTTCAACTATTTCATTTTATCAGCCATCCTTTTTCGTCGAGTTGTAATTGGGTAATTTTACCTTCATACACGTGTACGAGTACCTAAAGCTTGGATATTTATTCCAAAGAAAAAAAAAACAATACTCGTTCCAGAAGTACGCCCTTCATTATTCCACTACCCAATTGTCTCCCGAGACAGTTCAATTACTTTCTAAAACAGTTATTTAAAGTTAACCTTTACATGACGGAAAATAAATTTGTTTAGATCAAGAAATTGTAAAATACCCCCTAAAACCAAGTAGCAGCATCCGGAAGCAGTAGAAAGTGCAATTTGTGTTGTTTTTTATTTTTCATTTTGCTGTGACCATCCCTACTAAATCACCGATGCTGCTCAGCGAAAGGTCGTCGAAACTAATAAAAGTTTTCTCATTATTATGTTCCATTCTAGAGAACAAAATTAGTCCTGGCAGGAAAAAAAGACTAAATTAGGGAACACACACAAATTCCTTGGCCACAAGAAAAATAAAGAAAAAACAACTTTACGCGAAAAAACAGATACAAGTTTAAAAAAAAAGGAAACCTAAAATTGTATGTACATTTAGTCGGAAAAGGGACATCTACGGAGGCTACTTTAAGAGTAAACTTAAAAATGAATTTCTACTTATATTGGAAAAACTCGCATTTAAGTTGGTGAGTGGTGACGTTCTCCTTTTTTTCGTATTTCCGGCAGAGGGTGATTTTTAAATTTGTCTTTTCCTCTTTATTCTCATTGGTACGGTTTTGTACTTTGAAATTCTAAATTCAAGAAGTAATGGATGACGGTTAAGTGGTCAACGAAATGAAAGTGATTACATATTTTCGGATATGTTGATAACAAATAGATTTCGGACAGCTTAATACATAGGTATGATTCTGAAACTATCTGTGGATCTAGAGAGCGTAAAAAGCTTTAAATGCATTCATTTTTGATGAATTTTGTAATTAATTTGAAGTTAATAATAATTATGTCTGTTTTCACGTGGACAGAGAGTGGATATTTTTTAACAAATTTCAAAAATCATCGTAGATTAAGCTATAATTTACCTACCCCTTATTGTAAGCAATAGTATAAAAGTTTACAACAATCGGTGTCGGTGTCGCTATTATACATGTCGATGTCGCTGCTATAGGTACATGTCGGTGTCGCGAGTTTGCTAGTTTTTGCCCATCCAAATAGTGAACGCGCCTAAAGAAGTTATCACTTCAAAAAAAAAAACGAAGTAAATTTGAAAAAAATGTAGCAGATAATAAAAAAAAAGTCTAAAACAAAAAATAATTCATATAAAAAAATCAAATTTATTTTATACTAGCGTGCCCGTAGAACTTCTTCCCGCCCAAATTTGTTAATGTAATGCAAATAATAATTCCGAGCATTTTCACTAAATTGACCAAGTGAGAAGCATGGGAATTCAAGATCGATACCACAAATGCATAAACATCCATCGATTATCCTTGCAACAATTTTTTTGTCATAGTGGAAGCGAGACGCACGAGAAATTTAAGTCGCTTAAATATTAATAAGTTTGCCTTTGAATTTCCCCCTCAAAATCGTCACTTGCATGACATTTGATTTGAGATCCTTCACACTAAATCAGATGCGATCCGTTACAGAGTTTCGGTTTATTGATGTTGCGAAACAAAATTATAACTAAGCCGATTTTCAAATCAAAGAATTCAAAAATTCAACTAATCCCAATACAATTTTGTTTTCACGACAAAAGGTAGCAAAATTTTGTTCTTCCTTCCAACCAAAAACCATAAAAATCGAATTCGTTTCCGAGTTATGAGTGCACATCCTGCCGTCAATCTCTTTTATATGTAGCTGTATCCACCCGGCTTTGCCTGTACCTTTCATAATTAAATCTTGCTCACATTTCGCAAAGTGCTTTATTTGGACAATGTCCATCAATAATTTTAATTACACCCACAACCTTAGAAACAGCGTTTGGTTTTGTTTTTGAATGGGACTTGCCACAACCCGTTTTCCTATTCCGCTTTTGTTTTGTAAAGTACCACCTGTAGGGTCAAATACTATCCGAACTTTAAAACTGGAAGCAACCATACCCATCTACAGAATGTCAATCAAGTCGGTAGAGCTGTTTCGTAGATCGTAAAAGTATCCTATCCATCAAGCGGTAACGAAGAACATATATATCCACAAAATTTCATTGAAATCGGTTGAGTGGTTTTGGAAATCGACAACAACGCCACCTATCGGGTCCAAAATCCTATCTTTTAAGACTGCCTTAACCTGAAATACATTAATACGAACAAAACAAAAGAAGAATCGTACAAATGGGCCCAGTGGTTATCGAGTTAATATATCGAGGAAATGTAGGCCTAAAACGCCACATGATGAGAATTTTCCGGCTCTTCTTTTTTTTTTAAACCATCCCTGATTCAAGACGAATAAAACAAAACAAAAATCATTCAAATCGGTCGAGCCTTTCTGGAGCCTTTACCCGACAAACGCACAGTAATTGATTTTTTTATATATAGAGATTCAGAACGAAAACTAAACATTGACTAGTTTTTCGTTTAACAATTGAAGCTTTTAAAAAATACGTACTAAGTTTATTTTAAAATAAATAAGAACTTTTTGTTTCATTCAATTCAATTCAGTTCAAGTGAATCTCTTCTAAATGATAAATAACAAAAAATCAGACAATATTAGTAAAAATAAAAATCAAATTCTAATAGACATATTATAGTACTTTGGAAATTGCGATTAAAATTTAATTAGTTTTTTTAAGAAGTAGCCCTCCGAAACTTATTTAAAATTACAAAATTATAGTACTAATAATTGTTGAGTAGGTTCAAAATCGTTCAGCCTACCCACAAACTCTCTTATAAGTTATAAGTAAAAGGGAAGAAGCGGTGTACTTATATCAAGATTATTATTATTGTAGTAGATTTTTGCGATGATCGCATTCAGATCAAGGAAATGACTTTTCTGATTTGCAAAAAGAATCAATCCAAATAGATACAACACATACTCAATGATATTTTGAACGTTATGTTCAAACGAAGTGGAAATAAGTTGCTACGTAGCAAATGCATGCAAAAAAATTAGTAAAGTCGATCTACTACATATAAAGTGCATTGGTAGCTCTGATTGAATCAAATTAGAGGCCTCACAAGCAACTCAATATCTGTCGAACGAAAATTGTTGCTGATTGCGGCAACATTATTGCTGGCGATACACATCGCATGTTGATCTGTCACCTAGGTCCTTCTTAGATCGTTCCTCCGCACCTAAATTCGACCGTGAGTGGATGTCGCGCTCGCTCTCCTGGTTTCCCTTCGCTGTCCTTTATCACGAAACACGACATCATTTCAACACCTCATCGCTTCGCACATAAATCCATTCATTTTTAACGATATGTCTTCTCACTTTATTCCCACAAAAGACGATTTTCAACGTCAACACGAGGCATTGGTATCCATTTTATTTCACAGTCCCGCGCGCACTTATCATGTCGGTCCTGTGGCATTAGTCCCCAACGACAGAAAGACCTTCTTGTGTACAAAAAATGTGTCAATATTTCATTAGGATAGTGGAGCAGGAAGCATTTTTGACTTAACTTTGACTTGGAATTTGGCTCTGTTCATGATACCCAAACCGTAGGTATATATATGACACAACGATGCGACGGACGATGCCACGAATCATAAGGAGGCAGCAATATCGTGGCTGGCAGCACAGCATGAATTTTGCATATCCCATAAAAGGATTTCTAAAGAGCGGTTTGGGAAAGCGGATACTGTATTTCGCGAGGTACTTATGTGATGTTTGCGTTAAAAGGACGCGCTCGCATCTTCACACAAACAGCCATACAAAATGTCTCCCCGGGGGAATAATTGCGGTCATTCAGTTATAACGAGAATTCTATTATTAAGACGATGATATTAGGAGGCAATAAATTATGCAATGCAATTGGTGTTTTTGCTTTCGCCGGATGAAATATTCTAGCTGCCGAGAAAAGAATATATGTGTCTGGTGGCCAATGTTTGTGGTAAACTCCCGCAGTGCTCGACTGGTGGGGGTGTTTGTTTAATATCGACGACGACGGTGAGGTTTTGCCGCCCCTCGACGATGTTAGAAGTTATCACATTGAGGGAATATTATAAGGACATTCCGCTGACGGTCAAAAGAAGGGAGCAAGAAAAATGATGGGATTTTCCCATGAAGCAGAAGGACCCCTAGGGCTGTTCTTGCATTCATATTTACATTGTGAATGAGGTCCAATCAAACGCAGCTGCTAAATAGGCGAACGAATTGTTATAATGAACACCAGTAAATTTGTGTTAAATATTGGACGATGGACGTGTCGTCGAGTGCAGATAGATGGAAGTTCGTTACTTATAAAATTAATGGGGTGTTGCGGTCTGTGTGACAGCGATCCGAGAACTGCCTGTTGTGCTTCTGAATACTGGACAGACGATTAAGTAAATTTGAAGTTCACTTATTTACGAAGGAGGGAAAGGGTAGTCTTTGTCCTCAGTAAATATTTAAAAGGATTTTCAAGGGATTTTCATATTTGGAGGTGAAACGAACAGGGTCGCAGAGTAGGAAATACATTTCGAATGGTATCTTTATGCGGCACCCCTAGCCAACTTATTTATGTCCTCATTTGTGCGAACTACATCTTCTACGGGCTTATGAACAATATCAAGCGGCACACGTAATCGATTTGCGCTTCGAGATGGTAGGTACACACAATGTGACCTGACAAGAACTATGGGTGTCGGTTTGCTAGGATAGTGAGTTCAATACTTAAATGAATTGACCATAAGCTGAATTTTTAAATCATGGGCTAAATTTTTCTTATTTTTTTTTTATATATACTTCTCCCGGGAAAGGCGAACCTATAACGCTTCAACAGCGCCCCGAGATGTCTGCAGATGTATGTTTGCTCTGCACTTAAATTGCTGCAAATTGTAGTCTTCTGGAAATATATCCCCAGGAAGCGAGTTCCAAAGTTTGCTTGTCCTGTAACAGAAGGAGTTTTGGAAAGTTGATGTCCTCGCGGTTGTCAAGTGTACTGTATGGTCATGAGCATTAGCAGCCTGTCTTGTTGGGCGCCCAAAAGTTGTATTTTGAGGGATAATGCCTTGAGTTCCTCAGAACATCTACCATGGAAGTACCTATAGATAGTCACAGCATAGGTCAGCGACTTGTCTTCTGTGCACCAACCGTTGTAGATTCGGTGTGAGTGTAGGGTCTCCAATGAGTCGAACTGCTCGTTTCTGTATGCTATCAAGCAGGTTAAGTGAATGTTTTGGAGCCGAGCTCCATATATGGGAACAATATTCCAAGCCTGATCTAACCTGTGCTTTGTAGAGAAGGAGAAGTTGCTTGGGGCTAAAGTACCTCTTTGCTCTAAATAGGTAGCTCAAGTTTGCGGACGCCGATTTTGCGATATAGGATATGTGGTTCTGCCATGTGATTCCTGAATTGACTGTGACTCCTAGAAGGTGCATTGAGTCCTTGTGATGGATTGAATGGTCATCCATTTAGATCTGAGGAGCTGTTGATGCATTTTTTTCTGGAAAATGTTGTGAGCTGTGTCTTGTTTGCATTTAATACAACCAAGTTGTCCTTTCCCCACTTCAAGATTTTGTCCAGATCATCATTTATAGAATTAATTTGTTCACATCTCTGATTGTGTGATGTAGCCGTATTCACAGGCCCACTGTTCGAGATGGAGGACATAAGAGTGCTGTCATCTGCAAAGCTGTAGATATTATTATTTGTCGATCCAAGCAAATCGTTGATGTGGAGAAGAAATAGAGTTGGAGAAAGAATAGATCCTTGGGGCACTCCTGCATTTATAAAGCAAACGAATTGGATGATACTCCATCTACAACAACTTGGATCGATCTTCCCAGAAGAAAATTTTGCATAAATCCGCAGAGTTGTTGTGGTAATCCGTAAGACGCTAACTTGCCTAATAGGGCTCTATGCCAGACTCGGTCAAATGCCTTTGATATGTCCAAGGCTACGGCTCTGGATTCGCCGTGTTGTTCAATTGATTGTGTCCATAATTGTGTTACGTAGCTTAACAGGTCACCAGTGGAACGACGGCTCCGAAATCCGTATTGCCTGTCGCTTATTAATCGATGGCCTTCTAGATATTCGATTATTTTGACATATAAAATATTATAAAATATTCTTTAATGGGTCTCTGGACAAAAAGTAGTCGCGTTATATAAACAAATCTGTGGACTGGAATTGTGCTCAAAATATCGGTTTGTCCTTTGATACTTCTCTAACTAGGCCATTGGCTGATAACTCGGAAAATAGCTTTTGTTATTAAAAAAATTAACATCTACACTCAGAGAACGAAATATTAAATATTTAACTATTTTTTAACTATTAGAATAGTAAAAATCGGAAAGACCATTTTAAATAGTTATTTATGACTATTTGCATTATCAATTAATAATTTTCGTAAAATCAATTACTTAATGGCTAATAGTACTAAATAAAATAGTTATTTTAATTATTTTATAAATAAAATAGGTGCTTTTCACTTATACTTATTTTTAACTGTCTTATTGTCAGTTGATGATTTTTTTTTTTTTTCAAAACTGGCGCAGTGGCTTACTGGTTAGTGTGTTGGAGTACTTAGCGAGAGGTAAAGGTTCGAATCCCGCATTCGAATCCCACATTCACACTTAGGGTTTTTTCATCTGCGCCACCTCTCGCGAACGTCGGACAAACATCCGATTGTATAACTGTCTTGAAAAAGCCTCGCAATTAGCCGTTTGGATCCGGCATAAAATTGTTATTATTATTATTATAATTATAACTTTATTGTTTTATAAGTAAATTATACAAACAATAACAAAAAAATATAGCACTAGCTACCAGGGCTTTAGGCTAATTAAAGTAAAAAGAGATTTAAATAAATGATTCTAACTTAAGTTTTATAATTATTTCGTATACAGATTTGATATTTCTTTCTGAGATAAATGTTAAGAGTTGTTGAAGGTCCTTTCCAGAGATGGTTTTACTGATTGAGTTTATGTTTTTGCATTGCAGCATGTGTGTTACAGTAAAGGTGTGTTTTCCGTCGCAGTACGTGCAAAGTGGAGCAGGTTCCTTAGTGATTAAGGGTTTATGGGTAGCGTTGGTGTGTCCCATTCTGAGCCTAATATAAGCTTTGATCATTGAAGATGGAAGATGTAACGGGTAAATGGCTTTCTTAGCAGCTGGGTTGAGCCTAGAGTATATGTGCTGGTATTCCAATCGGTTTGCATCTTAGTATCCATAGATGATTTAAGGTATTTTTTAGATCTTTTTGGCTGAATTGGTAAAACGAGATGAGGGGCTCTTTGAGGGCCCGTTTAGCCTCTGCATCTGCGTTATCGTTACCAACGATGTTAGTATGCCCCGGTATCCAGGCCAATCTTAGATTGTTTTTTTTTTGTAATGAGTTTGTCTCGGATGTCCGCAACAATATTGGAGTAGTTGTTGGTGTTTTTTATAGCATTGATAGAGGATAGACTATCAGTAAAGATTATTGTTTTTTTATTTTTTGCAGCCTGAACTGCTTTTAGTATGGCGAGAGCTTCTGCTGTGAAAGCTGATGAGATGAAATGAAGAAGGCCCTTACTGATAATGTGACCATTTTCTTTGACCACAGCAAAGGAAGTTCCATCGTTGGCTTTCGAGGCGTCAGTAAATAAAAGTTGCCATCCTATCCTTTCATAGTTTTCTTTTATTTCAAGAAACATTTTCTTGTAGACTTCGTTGCTAGTAGAGGCCTTCGAGTATATTGTAAGGTGAGAGATAATTGAATTGTTGGGCAGATTAAATGGCGGATGATTGATTTTGGATTTGTTTGCTAAGATGATTGGGATGTTAAGATTTTCGGCACATTTCAGTGATTTTTGTAGCGCAGATGCGATTTTTGGCGGATTTTTCCTTTTAAGTAATTTCTTGGCATTAACATGTACAGGTGTTGAGAATGGTGAGTTTAATTTAAATATGATCTGCCAGGTAAGGAATTCTATTCTATAGTTCAAATGAGGAAGTCCAGCTTCGGTTAAAATCGTTTTTATGGGCGATGTACGAAAAGCTCCCAGGCTAGTTCTAACTGCTGTGTGGTACGGCGTTGTAACGGGTTGCAACGATGATTTAGAGCAATTCTCATAAATTGGCAGTCCGTAGTAGATTTTTGAAAGAATTATAGATCGAACAACGTTAACAATAGTATTTACATTACAATTACTTTTTTTTGATGACAAATACTTAATTAAATTGATCCTGGTAGTAAGGCTCTTTCTTATATATGTACAATGATCCTTAAAACTATATTTTGAGTCGAATATAATGCCTAATATTTTTGAGTGGCTAACATTCTTGATAAGGGTATTGTTAAGTTTGACTTCGCCAATACATTTTTGGCATTTATATTTTTTACATGTGTAAGATCTGGGATTTTTAAATTGAAATTTTGGAACCGGATTTCTTGCCCTATTCTGAAAGATCTTTAAGAATACCTGAGAAAGCTGTTGCCAGGACTACTAGGTCTTTGAATTTAGTATACAAAATTAGGTCGTCCGCATAAAGGACGTGGTTTATTTATGAGTAACTACGAACAATTTTACTGATTTTGTTGAAAGCAATTATAAATAGAGTAACAGATAAAGGTGATCCTTGGGGGATGCCATTTTTTAAGTTGTAAATAGGGGAATAAATGGTGTTAGTTTTTAAGCGAAATTTACGATTGGTTAGGAAGGCTTTAACGTAGTTTAAAATCTTGGGCCCGGTTGTCCATTGCTTAAGTTGATTTAAGATAACATGTGGGCCAATTCTGTCGAATGCTTGTTCGAAGTCGATTGAGAGAATAGAAAGGTGATTTTTTTCTGATAGCGCAGAGGATATGAAGGTATCCGGGTGAAGAAGTGAGTCAATCGTGCTTCTGCCCTTTTTGAAGGCCAGTTGGTTATTATCTATTATTTTATTTTTTTCCAGAAACCAAAAAAGACGTTTGGAAATATTTTTATCCACTATCCAAAATCTTGGAAGTGCAAGGGAGAAGAGAAATTGGTCGGTAGCCCGCTAGTGTTGAATGGTCTTTATTTGGTTTTGGTATAGGGACAATAGTTGCAACTTTCCATGTTTGAGGGATTATTCCCCTGTCGAAAATATTGTTGTATAGAAACAGTAATTGGGTTTTGAAACAAGGTGGACTGTTTCTAAGCATTGAGTAATTTACCCTATCGAAGCCTGGAGTTTTGCCCCTGATTGAACATATGCTGCTTTCTAGCTCTAGAAGGGAGATGGGGGATTCAATTGACTTTGCTGTTGGTGAGACAACGGATAGCGGTTTTATTTTGTTTAAGGTTTTCTTTTTTTCATTTATATATTCTGGTTCGAAAATTGAATCATCTTGAGATTTTTCCCAACTTTCTGCGAAATATTTATTTATTTCTATTGGACAAGTTAAGTTTTTTGATTGTGTGAGGGATATAATTGCCTGTTAGGCATTTAATATCAGCCCACATTTGTTTTGGGGTGGAGTTTTGGTTAATTTCGGAGTGAATTTATAAAAGCAAGCAATTTTTTCCAGTTTTGCAGCTCTTCGGAACTGGGCACTTGCCTTGCGATAACATATTAAGTTTCTATTTCGAAGGTTGCTTGGATTTTAATCCAACCAGGGAAATTGTAAGTCCCTTCCATTCGTTACAAAAATAAAAAACCCACACAAAACGAATGGTTGTGAGAAGCTAGGCCTAGGGTCCCTCCGGACCTGTTGCGCCAACTATTTATTTATTTATAACTATTCGATAGTCAATACCATCTATTCTTACTATTGAATTAATTTGAATTTTAATTAACTATTCAATGTATAGTCAATGATATTTATAATAATATTCATTTGTGGCTATTTGGATTGTCATTTGATTTTTTTCAGATAATCAATTTAACTATTTAAGAACTAACAAAATAACATTGTGTATAGTTAAATTTGACTTTATTGAATATATTTTTAAAATCGAAACTATTCGAACATTTTCATCGGAACTTGAGGGCGATGATGGCCTTATGTTTGCGTAAGAACTATGTACTTATGCCAGTTGTCTGGTTTGGTTTGTTAAACGCATTTCATGTCCTTTGAACTTTTCTCCACTGGCGTTGAGCACTTCTACAGGGTGTTTGCCGGGAAGGTATACTATTTTGTTTTGCCGACATTTTGGTAAGCGTTAGTTTTGACAGTTCGGATTTGGCAGTCGTGAAGTAGACACGTGGCAAATTTGTTATGGAAAAATGTTCGATAAACCAACGTGTTTTAATCGTTATAACATTTTATCAAAATCAATCATCGATTACTGTGACGATGAGAAAGTTTGCGTGCCAACAAAACGCACTATTTATCGTGTAGTGAATGATTTCGAAGAAAGAGGTTCTGTAGGTGATAGGCCCAAGCATGAACCACAACGTACTGCAAGATCGGCTGAAAACATTACTGCTGCTCGAGGAAGTGTTCAAAACATTCCATCAACCTCAATTCGAAGCCGTGCTCAGGAGTAACGGTAACTGTGAATGGGGAGCGATATCGTGATATGATTGAACATTTTAAACGCCACAACTTCATGCTTTGGGCTTGATTAACATGGTGGTATCAACAAGACCGTGCCACATCGCATATAGCCAGGATTACAATGGAATTACTGCGAGAATTCAAACGCAAGGAATGGTTGTGCAAGGCTAGAACTAAAGTACCTACACAGACCTGTTGCGCTAACTATGTCTTTGCAGCCTGATCCCTATACTTACTCGTATTTGAGGACCTATAAACTCAGTTCGACATATAGAAAACTGCTGCAAGTTTGCAAAAAACATAAATTCCTTTGTCTAGCTCCAGTTGATAACTGCACCTGCCTATACACAACACAGAAAAGCGCGGATCCATTCCCACTGTCCCTTAAATCGGTAAACCTGATGGAGGGGCTTTCAATCTACACATAACCATCCATACATATACACACAGCCAAAGGTGGTTGCCTTCCAAACAGGAATTATCGAGGAAATTCGCGAAAATTTCCTCCCCCACCCCGTAAGAGGCTTAAGTATGCGAAAACGGATTAAGTGTCATAATCAGCTTCAGACCTACGGCCTCGACGAACTTCCTAAAATCTGTTGATGATGAATGCTAACCAAGGTTGGTTTTTGGCGAATCCAATATCCCTTCCCAATGAAAGTGTACTCCTCACATCCTTCGTGCAGTTCACGTGTGCAGAATTAAAATCAAATAAGAGTCAAGCCCGGGATTTGGCAAACGGCATTAGGGTGTCATTTTTGGAATCAATCCGGATGACAACCGACGACGGCAAACAGGACTACGACGACGACGACGACGACGCCCTATGAAAGAGCACCAACATAAAGGTAAATGGAATATTGATTTCCGACAGTGTGTGAAGGACGAATAAGGATGAACGACAGGCGGCAAAAGGCAAGGTATTACAAGCGGATTGACATTACGCCTGTGCACGTAATCTGACCGGGGGCAAAGGCGCCACGACTCCCTCACACTGAATCAATCGGCCAAACTAAAAATAATTACACCGTAGGTGATGTGAATCGGAAACGAGAGGCAGCCGCTGGGCGCAGCATCAAAGCCTGCAAAATGAATGCCAATCCCAAGCATTACCAGATTATCTCCCATAGTCGATGTGTATGTGCGCTAGCTTGGCAACATCCGACGTCCAAATGGGCTGTTCGCCATGATTATTGTGTCTCCATCACGATAAAGAAGGGACAAATAAAGTGAGAGAGAGCACAACAAAAAAAAAAAAAAACGTCCAAGAGGAGCCAAATTTCTTGCAAAACATAAAATCCCTAATCTTATCACGCCAAAGATGAACAGAGAGAGTTGAAGTGAAAAATAGGAAAACGTGTAAAGGTGGTGTTAAGGTAGTGCTGTCCGCTGTGTCCTGTAACATTATGAAACAGCAGGAGTAGGAAAAAAGAATGCAATCGCTTTAAAAGGATACAACCCTTGCCGGTTGTTTTATCCTGTTATGGCCTTCGGCCGGATGTTGTTGTTGATTGTGATCTCAAAGGGGCAAGGGAAAGTGAATGAAGTGGATTTTTAATTAAAGTGAAAGCTCTGCAAGAAGATGCGGATGTGTTTGGCTTAGAATCTGCACTTGGTCAGCATTGGTGGGTGTAATTATTTTTAGATTGCTGTAGGATAACGGCTACACGATCAAAGACGCCTTCAAGTGGCACTGATTGATTGATTTAGTGCTGGGAATTTAGATGTGTACTCTGATCGGGAGAGCGCAATTATTTAAGACTCAACTAAAGTGCTTGACATGGCAGGGTACTCTCTTGGCTGACAGTACCGTGCGGTTTAGGAGCTAATAAGGAACTTACTTCTATGGAACGTTCAGAGGCATTTTGTTTGGCAATATCGTCTATTTTTTTTTTTTATGATGTCGCTTGTAATTTGTAATAACGGGTGTATTTTTAAGAGGTTTAGAACTTTAAAAAAAAAAAAACACAAAAAATTCGAAAAAATGAATGAAATATTTATTTGAATCGATAGTTTGAACCTTGCAATTTAATGTTTAAAGATAATTTCATGCAAATGTTGACCGCGGCTGCGTCTCAGGTAGTCCATCCGCTGAGTCCAATTTTGGCATACTCTTTCACACATATCGGCCGGTATCTCACGAATGAATGCATGGATGTTGGCTTCCAGTGCGTCAATCGAAGCGGGCTTGTCCCTATACACATTAGCCTTGACATACCCCCATAAAAAATAATCTAATGGTGTCAAATCGCACGATCTAGGCGGCCAATTGACCGGCCCGAAACGTGAAATTAACTGTTCACCAAACTCGCCTCGCAATTGCGCCATTGTTTCGCGTGCTGTGTGGCATGTGGCACCGTCTTGTTGAAACCACATATCATGGAAGTCAAGAACTTCCATTTCGGGCAAAAAAAAGTTTGTTATCATCGCTCGGTAGCGTTCACCATTGACAGTAACGCTGCGATTCGCATCATCTTTGAAGAAATATGGCCCAATAATGCCGCCGGCCCATAAACCGCACCAAACAGTGGCTTTTTCGGGATGCATTGGTAGCTGTTGCAATGCTTCTGGCTGATCTTCACTCCAAATGCGGCAATTTTGCTTATTTACGTACCCATTCAACCAAAAATGAGCCTCATCGCTGAACACAATTTTTCGATAAAAAAGCGGATCCTCGGCCAGCTTTCCAAGAGCCCATTCACCAAAAATTCGGCGTTGTGGTAGGTCGCCTGGCTTTAGTTATTGCACAAGCTGTATCTTAAAAGGCTTTACGCACAAATCCTTCCGCAAAATTTTCCACGTAGTGCTGTAACAAAGGCCTAACTGCTGGGAACGGCGCCGAATCGACATTTCGCGGTCTTCTGTCGCACTAGCTGATACGGCCGCAATATTTTCTTCACTACGCACAGTACGTAAACGTGTTGGTGGTTTAATGTCCAACAAAGTAAATTTGGTGCAAAATTTGGTCACAATCTTCCGAATAGACTGCTCAGAAGGTCGAGAATGCCGATCATAAAATGGAAGCAGCGCGCGATGAACATTTCGAACCGAGCACGAATTTTGATAGTAAAATTCAATAATTTGCAAGCGTTGTTCATTTGTAAGACGATCCATGGTTAAATTGCAAACCAAACTGAAGCTGTTTGACAGTGACACAAGGTACTAAACACACGTCAGCTGTCAAAACCAGTGTTGCCAAAACCAAACCAGCTAAAAAATCACCCGTTATTTGGTGAAGTCTTGCAAAAAAAAAATGCAGCAGACAGTAAACGGACGGATAAGTTATCACAATCAAAACTTTTATCTGCAGGAACAAATCTTGTTTAGCAGAAGACAGAGGTTGGCCTGTGCTAAGCAACCGAAGGACTGGGGAATTTGAAACTTTGTCTGGGTAGGGAACCATAAGATTTGGCTAACAAGTCATCGGGATCAAGCTAGGGCTTTAAAAAGCACTATCAACACTTTAGTAGACAGGCGTCGAACATCGGTGGCGTGGATATACCAGAGGGACCATTCTATACAGAGTGGTCAGTGAAATCCGACTCCGGCGGTTCTTACAGGGAAATGAGACGGGAGCTCTCTATATAAGTTCCCGAAAAATTGATTTCTATTATTTTTTAACTATTATTCTTTTAGGTTAGATTATTTTTACCCGACTGGAAACAGGGAGGGTTATGAGTGTTTCGCACGTATCTTATGTACGTTCCTTCGTGACGGCCTGCAGCCCAAACTGCTTGACCTATTTTGAAGAGTGAGGTGTCATTAAATTGGTATTCTAGACAAATAAATATAAAATACAAATAAAAAAAAAAAAAAAAAAAACAATCGCACACAAATATCAGTGAGATATTTTTTACAGTCAGTCGGATTTTTTTGTTTTTTAAATTAGATTTTTTTCAATTTTTCTTTATGTTAGAATTGGATGGCTTTATGGACATTTGTGGTAAGTTCAGTAGTTTATTTTTTTGTTCAGTATTCAGTATTTTGGATTGCAAACTGCGGATCACGACCGAGACTTCGGGGGCACGGTACATATACGAAATCCTTAATGTTTTAAAAAAATATTATCCTAGCTAATATATATTAAATTATATACAAAAAATGTACCTTAAATTATCCAAAATTTCCCTTGATAACAATTTCAATAAATTAGCATTTCCTTCTTTTATTTCTCTCTAAATTTTTCTATTTTACTTTTTCTTTTAAATTGATCTATTTGCTCGACTCGGACCCACTATAACTTAAAGTATACCTACTACAAAAAAAAAAAAAAAATAATAATAATAATACATAATAGGTACCTACAGTGGAAATTCGAAAAGTGTTTTTTTTATATTATATGAGAATACAAGGACACACACTCAAGTAACATGGGGGCCATCGTTACAGGGTCCATTCGCTCCACATGTCCCAGCCATCTTAGACGACTGATGCGTACTTTTCTGACTATAGGTCGATGTCGTTGTACAGCTCGTAGAGTTCGTTCTCCTCCTCCCAGAGCCCGTCTACGCAAACGGGACCAAAAATCTCTCGAAGAATTTTGTGTTCGAAACGACCAAGGAGATCATTATCCGCCTTTGATGGCGTCTATGCTCCTGCGCCATAAAGCAGGACTGGAATGGTGAGGGTCTTACATAGAATCTCTTTAATATTTCTCGAAAAGGCCTTGCTAGTTAATTGCCCTCTAAGACCGAAGTAACAGCAGTTGGCAAGAGTGATTCTTCGCTTGATTTCTGAGGTGATGTCATTGTCAGAATTAATAGCGGATCCGAGGTAGACAAAGTCCCTAACTACCTCAAAGTTATAGCTGTCTATCGTGACGTTCTGTCCGATTCGTCGATGTTGTGTGTTCCTTCTTGTTGACAGCATATATTTTTGCCCTCATTTAACACTAAATCCATTTTTGCCGCTTCTGTACTTACACTTACAAACGCATCAGTGACAGCTCGCTGGGTTGTGCCAATTATGTCGATGTCGTCATCATATGCAAGTAGTTGCACAGACTTCTGGAAAATTAGCCTCTGGTATTGGCTTGCGAGTTTCGCACAATCTTCTCAAGAATGATGTTGAAAAAGTCACATGACAGTGCGTCACCTCCTCTAAATCCTTTTTCGACATTCAAAGAACTCGGTGATATTGTTTCCGACCTTTATGGAGCAGCCAGCGTTCTCCATCGTCATTCGGCACAATCGGACAAGTTTGGCGGGGATGCCAAGACTAGACATGGCTCTGTATAGCTCATCTCTATAAATGGTATCGTATACGGACTTAAAGTCGATAAACAGACGGTGGGTATCGACTTGGATCTCTTGGATTTTTTCCAGGATCTTCCGTAGTGTGAATAGTTGGTCGGTTGTGGACTTACCGGGCCTAAAACCGCACTGATAGGGTCCAATCAGTTCGTTGACGTATGGTTTCAGACGTCCGCACAGTACGGTAGATATGATCTTATATGCGATGTTAAGGAGATTGATGCCTCTGTAGTTGGCGCAGATAGAGGGTAAAAGCTGAGGCTCCATTCATCAGGCATACTTCCCTATAGTCAAATCTTGGAGACGAGTTTGTGTATGCACTCTACCAAGTCATCTCTCGCTGCCTTGAAGAGCTCGGCAGGAATTTTAAGAGAGAATTTTATTTTCCAGGTAGGCGAGCGGTAGCTGCTTTCCTAGTAAATACCTAGTTTATGCCATTTTCATTTAGCTTACGCCTTCTGTAAGGCTTATACAGTGAAGATATTTTTATTGACTGGCTGTAGCCCGTCGTTGATCTGGGGGATGTGAGCATTAGGCGTTCCAAAGATATGCGCTAAAAGGTATTTGCATAGAAAAATCCTCGCTTTGAACAGTGGATAGCAATAAGACTTTTCCTATTTTTTAATTGTGACATTTAAGAATGAAACTGTGGAAACAGCGGTCAATTTCGTGCTGTGGTTCTAAATTTTTTTCGGATAAACACCTTGCAGTCGACTAAATAAAAGAAAAAAAACTCTTTTATTACAATAAAGATTGGGACAGTAAAAGGGACTTTGTAGACAAACCTTGGACCTGCGGGTCATTAAGCTTCTGAAGACGTTAACTTTTAAGAAAATCAAATACTATACCGACATTGTACCGGAAACATGTGCGCAAACTGACACAAGTTGGTATAGTTGGTGGACAATCATATACCCTTTGGACAGATATTAAGGAACCGCCTTTTAAACTCCGTACATGCCTATAAAGCACGAGATCAGATGAATAAAAATCATACTCTGCGTCGATGCATAAAAAATTTAATTGGCAGCCACATGCAATACACGTATATCATGCACCGTCAAAATCTGTTAAAAAAAAAAATACACCTACACAGCAATCATATAAAAATTATCTACACAACGTCGATTTGTCCAGTGTCCACCCCTATTGTTCACAATTGTCAAGCGTAAACAGACTAATTAAAAGAAAAATGAATTCGCATTTAAAATTGCCATTCACGTTCTCGTTTGCACGCCATTGAACAGACAGTCAGACTCCAGCGCCAGCCCGCACCCGCCCCTAAAGGGCCTTTGACGGCACAAGCCTCACCAACTATGTTCGCATATATTTTCAATCAATTTACTAATTAGTCCTAGAAATGTAGCCGCGTGCATTTTGTCCGTCATCTGGTGCGCCAAAAAGTACACACACGCTCAGTCGTCATCGTCACACAACCGTCCCCAGACAATAATTTACTGATGCATCCGCCACGTTCACTGCCATGTGAACAGAAGTAGGCCAACTTAGCAATCAGTTATGCTGGCCAAACTATTTGTGGCGCATACAGTTCTCACTCAATGGTACATGAAACATTGCACTTGGCGAAACGAGCAACTAGAACTTTTGCCAAAATTGCCATGCAATTCCAACGAAATTCACCGCGCTCTGCATTTCTCTTGAAATGGGCATATCTCCCACAACCCCATTCTGACGGTGTGTGTATATATAGCTCGGGTTGGCTGGCCAATGTGCCGGTGCCGATATGAACGATACAGCCGAAACGTTTCGTTTATAGAGGGAGTTTGGTGTGATGTGAACCTGTGTACTATAGTCGTATACACCTTATCGTCTTTTAGCTGAAAATTAGGCGAAATTAGACGTGTGCTAATGTGAACATTGTTCATTGAAATGAATGTTGAAATCGCAACACTGGACGAACCGAGATCAGTATGTATATGTATGCGCTGGATACGAACGAGATATGTTTTGTGCTGTGTGTTCCTGTGAGCGAGGAGTTTCAGAGCAGTTGTTGGCGACATGTGCTGAGAATTGCGTTTGCAATGTCAAGCGATCAATAAGGTTTTGTGAAAAGAGTTTGCACACTTAAAACAGTTACAAGTTGATGTTTGACTTCGAATTGAAGTTGGTCACACTCCTTGGAAGTGTATTTTCAAAAGACGCGCAACAAGATCCAGTCCGGAATTGGAATTGACGCGGGTATGGAGGTGCATTCTTTTCAGAATTCAGTCATAAGTTGTCGTCAACGAGTTTTCGAAATCCTGAAAATTGTCCCTTATTCAACTTGGCATCTGCATAGCTACAGTAATTCTGTAAATAAAATGCGATATATTCGACTTGTATGCACCAATACTTAATTTTCTGCAAGTTCAAATCTTCGCTTCAACATAAGTCCTGCCATCATAGCAGATAGGACCCACAAGGGATTGATCCTCATATCACAATAGTTTGCTTTCATATTATTTGCGACACCATTGTCTCCGTCTGAAAATATCTAGCTGTTCTGTCAAGGGCAATCAATTCAGACGTAGCACGTAGCCAACTTCCATTCGTTACGAAAACAAAACAAAGCGCCAAACCGGCTGGTTGAGTGAAGCCAGGCTTACGGTTCTATTACCTGTTGCGCTAAATAGCTGTACTTATTTTTTAACTTCCTCAAATACCGACGTAGTGAGAGAAAGATTTCTATTTCTATTGTATTCGTGTCAAATTTCGAACTCGAGATGTTAATCAGTTCTGAATTCTGATATAACGATGATAGGGGAACTCAGAAAAGTGGATTGCAAAATTCTGTCAGTCTGTCCGTTCTTCCACAGGACTGCCTAAACGGCTGCCTGGATTTTGTTCAAACTTCGGATTTGGAGTCTGTGGGCTTACAGTTCGAGGTAATTTTTTTTTTTTTGCTAGGTAACCTCAATATAAATGGTACTTCACATACAAAATGTTCGTACCAGTTTGATTTGTTCGAAAACGGTTCTAACGATTTCAACCAAAATTGATATTTAAGCTTAAGTGGGTGAGGTTACCATGAATACTTTTGAAAGTTGGACATATGTATCTCGAAAACGGTCAATGCGATTATAACAAAGATTCATTTCTAAGGTAATATGATCACTTCTTACTCAATGGCAAGTTAATACAGTGTGTATTACCTATCGTAAAATCGATTTTTGAAAAACGTCATTTTTTAAAACTTTAGTTTTCCTTAGTATACCAGAAAACGGCAACGACGATTTCGACCAAAATGCAAACTTAGAGTAATATTGATGTTCTTAAAATTGTTGCATGCGTAATTTTCAATTCGAATCACCGAAAACGCTAATTTTAAAAACTGTTCATATCTCGAAAACCCCCATTTTGACTTCGATAAAACTTTCAAAACAACAATAACATAGCTATATAGTTAACAAATTGTATTTTTAAAACTAAACATTGCAATATTTGGTACTGCTTTTTTGTCTGCAAATTTTACTTAGTTTTTCTCAAAAAATTCGAATAAATCTTCTTTTTTAATTATTTCTCAATCTCAAAATGGCTACTCAAAAGCCGATCTCTGTTCATTATTCTTAAAACTCAATACCGCACTTTAAGATTCAAATTGGAACAGCCATTAGAAATGCAATAACAGCAACGCAAAACTTATTTTCAGCAAATATTACCTACTTCTAATTCGTTTCAACAATTTTGAACATGCACCTTAACATAATTCCAAACTCTTGGAGTTTACACAATCAGAATATCCCACATCATCGGGATATTCACTTCATAACTATCTACTGCTAATGCAAATTCAAAAACAAATCTCTTATTTCTCAAATATATATGTAAATATCAGTCTATAGCGAACCCTACTTCCAATCATATAGACACCTTAAACGATCGTCACTTCTAATCTATTCCAGTCAAAAATAAAAACACACCCTCACAGATAAGAAAACAGAAACTTCTATTATACGCTGCTCCTTTTACCCAAAAATCTTCTAAAGTATAAAGGCTTATAAAGCAGTACAGTAGGCGCCTAAAACTCTCTTTTTTTTTTTTTTTATATATACTTCTCCCGGGAAAGGCGAACCTATAACGCTTCAACAGCTCTCCGAGATGCCTGCAGATGTATGTTTGCTCTGCACTTAAATTGCTGCAAATTGTAGTCTTCTGGAAATATATCCCCAGGAAGCGAGTTCCAAAGTTTGCTTGTCCTGTAACAGAAGGAGTTTTTGCAAGTTGATGTCCTCGCGGTTGTCAAGTGTACGACCAAAGTTATAGTAGATGGTTGGTGCAAACTTCCTACAAAGTCATCTCCAACACAAACAAAACAAGTCCACCCCTATAGTGGAATATAGCTCGTCATCGCCGTTTTACACTCTGCAGCAGTCGTTCTTCCGAATTTTTTATAACCGACTAAGGCTCCATCAGGTCTTCGTCAGCATGCGGCCAATTCAAAGCCTCTCATTCAAGGTGCATATCAGAAGTCATTATTCTTATTTAATTAGTGATCCATGTCATCAATCTTTTCCGAGACCGTTCTTGTTTAAAAAAATAAATAAATAGTTGGCGCAACAGGTCCGGAGGGACCCTAGGCCTAGCTTCTCACAACCATTCGTTTTGTGTGAGTTTTTCATTTTTGGAACGAATGGAAGGGATCTACAGTTTTATGCCGACTCCAAACGGCTAATCGAGAAGCTCTTTCAAGACATTTATACTCTCGGATGTTTGTCAGACGTTCGCGAGAGTGGAAAAAACCATAAGTTGGAATTTGTGTTTTTGCGGGATTCGAACCTGAGCCCCTCGCTTAGTAGTCCAACACACCCTTTTCCATGGGCAAATGGAGCCTTGTTTGTCGTCGTCTTGTGGATCTTGCCAGCATCATTGCTTGCGAAACGCCCTTTTGAATTTTTCGTTGGGATTCAAGTCACCTTCGACGTTAAAATTATTAGGTAGCTAGCCAGGGTGCTCCACCAGGACCGATGATAAGATTTTACCGAACTTATTTCGGAAGGCGACAGAAGCCTCCTACCATTATAACCTCGAATGTTGTCCAAATTTTAGAGGTAGTATTTTTAGAAAAATCCAAACTTGTATATACTAGTTACATAAGTGGTTTCGTTTATAGCAACTATTTAAAGGGCTTTCGATTTTTCGTGATTCGGTATTAAAGCCAGCATGCAGTTAGTTTTTAAACCTCCGATTGCTCCTCCAGTCACGAGACTTTTTGACCTCCTTACGATGGTACGTTAATCTTTTTCTTCCTACGCTTGCTCTTGTTCTTCCTTCTTCAGTTTCGATATTTTCCTCCGCTGTCCGTTTTTATGGTTCAGTGTTTCGTGGTGTCACCTTTTTGAAGAAGGACGAAAATCCTTCGTCAATCGCTCGACTTTTCAGTCACACATAGTGTATTATATTTCAATGGCAAAGAGATGAAATTGCAAGGTGTCATGAGCGTTTGTTTCCCGGGTATAACTTAAACTGGAAAGTTATTGGCCACTATAAAAATAAATAAATAAATATTGGCCACTATGTGAAGGTGAATATATAGTAGAATGTCTCTTATTTAAGCTTTCTATGTAGAGTGCAGAAACAGGTATGCTAAGGAGTCCAACATCGAATGTCTTCCCTCCATACTTGCTTCTACTACAACTATTTTCATTCCTAAAGAGGTGATCGAAGCATTTATACTCGCACATTATACACCTTATCCAATACCCATAACACTCATACACATGTACAGAAGAGGGGCTCTTCTTTGGAATGGTTCACTATACTCTCCAGCCATTTGCGTGCACAGTTTCAGTGATATATTGCTCATCCGGGACAAACCCTTTGTTCATTTAACCATGGTAACGCTCCGTCTGAGAGACCCGGGATCATTTCAAAGTTTACAAATTGCTCACGCACACACACACATCCATTTTTGTTGAATCCTTGTCGCAACATCCCGAACTTTTATTCACACCCACTGCCACTAGTTGCGAAGTTTGAATTTTGTGCTTTTGATTGAAAATTCCAAAGGAAAATAGCTACCCATTGAAACTTTTACACCATCCATTCATTCACATCATCATGCCGACGCCACGTCCTCCTTCCAGCTCTCCCTCTACCCTAAAAATTTCAGAGCATCGAACAAAAATATTATCATTCCATGTAAGCCATGGTGACGAAAACTTTAACGTTAGCACAGCTAATTGGAAGAACCACCAGGGCGCATATAGCATAACACCCCGGCCCCCGGAATCGGTTCGCGAGAAGAAGTAGCGGAATAAAAGAAAAACACAAGCAAAAAGCACATGGGGAGAACATGTCCTTCCTCATCATTTGGGAGATGTTTGTCTTAGCGAAGAGGAAGAAAATGTACTACAAAATGGAAAACAACTGCATACACAGGACTTGAAGATATCCTTCCGCAATTGAAAAAAGAAGAGAGCAGAGAAAAAAAAAAAAAACAAACAAGTGTATACAGCAAGTTTACTTGTGTTTTGAATCTTGCGTCCTTTTACCGCCACCACCGCCCCCAGTAGACCAACAACTATACACAAAGTACACGACGACGGGGACAAGTATGACGAAAAAAGAGTCCATCAACATTCCAGGACCAGGAGATTTCAACTTTGCGCCACATTGCGCGATAAAAAGAAAGCAGATTTGCTCGTTATGTTACACTCATCATTTGGTTCAAAAGGACGAAAACGGAATGCCTGGCGAGCCATGTAACAATCGACTGCACAATCCAAAGGCTTGGATTTCGAAATAATTAACTCTCGCGGAAACTGCGTGTGAAAACCGAAATGAGAGAAAAAAGGACTCTAGGTCTAGGAGGCTCTAGCTCCAGCTCTCTAGCTCTCGAAAGCAAACAGCATTAGTAGAAAAAGTGTCGAGAGAGAGGAGAGAGAGCTGCCGGCGCTGCTCGCGCTCGAGTGGAGACTTACTTAACGAAGCTCTACAAAGTTTTGGTATACCCGATACCCGAAACGTTTAGCAGCAGCCCTGCGCAGATCCACTAAGAGCAAAGGGATATTTTCTCTTTCGACTTCAGAAGGACATTGGACAACATTTTCAGGATTGGGATGGTTGTTTCTAGGCTTCCTAGGACATGAAAACGACACACGACTGATAATATTGAACTAGGCATCGCATTGAGAGGATTTCTTTTGGATGTGCTCACTCGCAGAGAGAAAAAGGACATTTTTCCTTGTGAGATATTTTCTAGATCCTTGGTTTTGTTCTTTTTTGTTTTTTCTGTTTCGTACTTCAGGTGGGGTTCGTCCAGTATCCTTTAGTTATCTCCTTTAGTTTATCCCGGACTTGAATGCGAATCAGATGGTCCGTTCCATTTCGCGTTTCGTACGTTTGCTATACTACCTGTCGGATTATTGAGTGGGTGACTGTTAATTTGACAACTGCGACAAATACGTTTTTAATCGTGAATTCAATTAATTCTCCCAGTCCAAAGAAACAACGGATACAGCTAATAAAACAGTGAATCTAAAAAAAAACACCATTTCAATGGGGTTGGGTTTTTGTTTTTCATTTCCGCAACCCAAACACAGTTGAAGGATAATTATTTATATATAGGACACATTCGGAAATATACCACGCTGATGAAGGAAATGCGGTTAGACAAAAGTTCTTACTGCAAATGTTATTGTGTGAAAATAAAAAGCGGAAAAGCTTCGTTATGCTAAAAATGCTCTCCGCATTAATCCAAGTGTTATGAAAGAACAGGATTTCGTGTCCTTTTCTCAACAGGAAGTGTCAAGTGCGTGAAGGGTTTTTTCTTTCTGTTTTCCTTGCTGAGTCTTGCGTGCGGTAGTTTCTTCCTATCTCAAGGATATCATTATCTTTATAGAAAAAAAAAAAAAAGTTTTCCATTTCCATTGTATTATCGAATGTCATACTGCGGATATGTCCTTTTGCAGAATGAACTGGTAACTTTGACTTGTGACAAGAAGTTTTGTTTCGTTTCTTGAAAAAAATAATAAAAAAAAGTCCTTCGTGCTGTAGTTTTCCTCAGTGTTTTTTTGTTTTTTTTGTTGTTTTCGCCCTTTCTTGTTAAAGATAAATTGTAATTTGTGCAGTGGAAAAAAAAAAAATAGATAGGATATGCATTGTGTGTGTATCGAAGTGTTTTTGTGTTAAATTTATTGCCATGCAATTTATTTGGAAATAAAAATCAAGTAGCAGTGGATTGCGCGATACAGCGTTCACAAATCAATAGCACATGAAGCAGCAGTAGTCGAGTATTAATGAGGACGACGACATGGAGCTGCAGGCAGGGTTTTTATTGTTCCTATCCGTAATGATGGATTTTACAGCTGCCGTAAAGGATGGTCAGTGAACTGATACTACATACAAAATTGTTATTTTATTTTTAATTAATATTTTTTCCGCAATCACGTTTATTGGAATAATGATGTTTATATTTAAAAACCGTTTAAGGATTACTATTTATTTGCTCGTTCTCTCTCTTTCGAGCAATATAATTAATGACACAATGTGTGCAATCAGCTGGCATTATTCTGTTTGTTGTCGTTATTACACTGTTTGCTTAATTGCAGCCCGATATTGCGGATTATATTGTATTTAGTTTTTGATGTAGGTATACGTACCTACTGCGTATGTAGCGGTATGTACCTACATTATGCTGGTAATACTATGTGGGCGCAAATTTTGTTTTCCCAAAAAAGGAAGTAATTTTTCGAATGATTTCTTACGGGAAATGCCAAAGTGGAACGTCCTTGCATAGTTATGAATAGCTCCCATCGTAATAGCGAGCATCAGCATATCTTCTCGAAAGATTTCTAAGAAAAGGTGGGTTGGGTGGGTGAATGTGGGGCGAAGGCGAAGTATTTTTGGAGCAAATCTTTTCGGATTATCTGCGACTTTGGTTGGGTTAAGTTCGTTGGATAGTTTTACATCACGAATCATAAACAGAAATCTGTTTGTGTGCAAGAGCTTACTGAAGCAAGGTGTTGTTTATTCACTTTCAACATTTTAAGGATTAAAGTTTGTAGGTACTAGGTAATTGGATTTTTGGTGTTGCAAATGCCTACTTTCAGCATGACAAATAAATAAATAAATAAATAGTTGGCGCAACAGGTCCGGAGAGACCCTAGGCCTAGCTTCTCACAACCATTCGTTTTGTGTGAGTTTTTCATTTTTGGAACGAATGGAAGGGATCTACAGTTTTATGCCGACTCCAAACGGCTAATTGAGAAGCTCTTACAAGACATTTATACTCTCGGATGTTTGTCAGACGTTCGCGAGAGGTAGCGCAGCGAAAAAAACCCTACAAAGGCGGAATTGGGTTTTTGCGGGATTCGAACCTTGAACCCCCGCATAGCAGTCCAACACACTAACCACTAAGCTACTGCGACTATACTTTCAACATGACGGTCAATGTAAATCTATATACAGTAGTTGACACCAAAAAAGCGTAAATTTTCTTCAAGGAAGTGCATTTGTCTAGTGAGATATTAAATCATGTAACATATCAAAACAGAGATTCTTAAAAAAAAAAGATTTCGAGCTTGCTATCCAGACCAATACAAGCTCTGTCAATACGCCGATAGTACTATAGGTACCCATCTGACACAAGCAGATTGATGACATTGCCATTTTGGTCCATTACTCAATACTTACTACAGTGGACGCCCACTAAAGTGGCACCTTCCGAGAGGTTATATTTTTATAAAAATGTATTAACTATTTTGTGAGCTCAGTACCTACCACACAACCTACCAATTACGCAGTACTTGTTAAATCAGATAAAATCAATACATTTGTTTCTTTTGCTAACGAGCAAAATCGAAATCTTGTACATCTTTACTTAACTCCAATACTATGGAGTTGGATCAAAACGACACGAGTCCCAAATCGTAGTTTTGAGATAAATGTGTTTTTAAGTTCAAAAATTTCTTCAAAATACAGTTTCACTTGTTGAACTAATATTGTAATGTAATCTATACATATAATAAAACTGTAGGCATTGTTTTGTTACCTAATGGCGTGAAAACTACTCCACATATTTCGATGAAACTTTTTTTGAAATGTTCCTTAAGATTTTGAGAAGGACATAGGCTATTCCTTTCATTGCCATGACTATTTTTTGGAGCGTTTTCGACCAAAATGTGTTTTTTGTTCTGATTTTACTGCCTTTTACTCGCCATTACTCAAAAAATTTCGATGCAAACAAAACAAAAGAGCCAACACTTTTATAGTTATTTTAAGCCATCAATCTTCATCATCATCAGCTTTCTATGTCCTCTAGAAGCTGAGCTACAACTTGAAATCGACCATGAACAAAATAAATTTATTTTCTCAAATCGAACATTATCAGCAGCCGCGATTCTTGATTCTTGGTTGGGTGGCGCACATCGCACAAGCACGTTCATATGAAAAAAAACTGCGTTGTGTTTTCTCCAAATCAAGTGAAACGAAGGAGAAGTATGCGACGTGAATGTGTATGTAATCAACAGCGACAATGTGTTTCTGAGGAAATGCGCAGGTGGCTGGTGACGTGCACTGATGGACGTATGGTGGTGTATATAGGAATTGAGTTCAAGGTTTTTGTTATAATAGTTGTATAGTACCTACTTTGATACCTACAGTAAAGAATTGAAGAATTCAAGAAGTAAAGACGATATAGGTGAATTATGTTGTTTGATTTAGTTATTGTAAGTGTAGATACTAATTTCCGTTAAGGCTTTTGTTTTAGTGGTTGTTTTGATATTACCTACAGTAAGGAAGTGGAACTTTAGTACTTACGCTGTTGAATTTTCTTACATTGGTGTTTAGGTAAATGGATTTGTTTGATTTATTGTTTCACATTGACAATGTTCACCGCTTTGTTTTAGCTTGACTGTTGATTTTAAACAAATATGCCATTGAAAAAATGGTCAAATCTATTTTATTGCAAATTACACAGTCTCACGCCGCGTACGAAGTTTCGGGCACAGCATAGTAATAAAATAAAATATTAATAACCAACTACCTACTAAAATTTAAAAATACTGTGTCAAAAATATGTTTTAATGGAGTGGGTTGTTTTGGCGGGTTCAGATTTAAAGTTAATTTAATAACAACTCTTAAAAAAAACCATATTAATGCAAAAAAGCGCAAACAATTCGTTAACGATAAACCACGTTATTATACGGAAAGAAGTTTAAGATCAAATCAAGAAAAATAATCCCCGAATCACGAAAAGTTTGTCCCATTTTAAAGCTTAGCTCAGTATTTACTAATTCACGACTTTTTATTCGCAATTCTAGAAATTGTACAAAGTGAAGATATTGACCCTCAAATGTCGTAAATCAACACTTCTCAGTGTCAATAATGCGATCAAACGAGAAATATGTACATATTGCCATAATCGATCGCAATTTGACACAAATAGAGTAAGTTCGGGTAGTGACCAGTGTCATATCTCTTTTTCTATTAAGAGTAGGGAACTATATCTGTTACTAGCGTAAGTTACCTTATGCAGACAACCAATTCCTGTCCTATATTCATCTCTTAAGCTTTCTTTCTTTTTTGCGCAATATGGTATTTGTTGTTTTTTAGTGAGATCGTTAATTATTTTGACTGCGAATAAATCGAGTAAGATATAATGAATTTTAGTTGCATTCCGTTGGTTGTTTTATTATTCTGAGACTTTATATCTTGCTATTTTAGTATTTTAGGCGAGTTTCTGTTTAGTATTTATTTTTCATTTTGTTTTCTTTAAAAAAGTACCTTAGCCGCCTGTTTTGTAGTGGTTTCATTGTGATGCTAATTTCAATTTTTGTTTGCATAATTGAAATTAGTGTTCATTATTTATTTACAAAATATTGAATAAAGTTATTAAAATGTATCTTTGTCTTGATCCAGTTCTTTCTGGTAGTGCGAAGTAGTACACCACAATACCTGCATAGATGGGTCCAAATTACCCGTACTTTTGAAAATAACAAATTTTTAAACTTTTCTAAACTTTTGCAAATATTGTTTTTGTTTATGAAAAATTGAGCTATTAGCAAAGTAATGAATGAATGATAACAATGACCCCTTTTAACAAAATCAGTTTCAATTTCCGAAATATTTCAGGAAACAAAAGGGGTACTCCACATTACCCGAACTTACTCTAATTATCAATTTGATATTACTAGGGTTGTGAATTGCGAAAAGAATTCGTAAATTACCACTTTTTTTTGCAAATTACGATTTCGTCCCTTAGCAAATTAGGTACAACCATTTAGTTTTGAATTGCAACTCAATTTCTCAATAGTGTTGATTTGCGAACAACAGGGGTTGATTTACTACTTAGTAGTGCAGTTTACAAACTTTTTAATCGTAAATTGCAACTTATTTTCATCAATTTGCAATTTATATCTTGCAATTTACGATTCTTGGGTCTTGAAATTAGAAAACTGTATTTTCAATTTTCAACTTATGTCTTGTGATTTACAAAGTTTATTTTCGAATATACCTAGACACATATTTATAGTTGTATTTTTTCCTCTTGAAAAAAATAGTTTGGAGACAACGGGATTTGTCTGGTTAGTTTTTCTGCCAATTCTGAAATTTAAAATACAAACAAATTGTTTTCTTCTACCTGCCATTGATACGACAAAAATGTTGCAAATCACTACAAGTAAAAGAAGCTCGAATGAATACTTCTAATCGTAAAATTCAACAAACAGAATTTGATATTCTTCGGCGTTTTCAATATCAAATTACAAATTATTGTATCAATTCAAGGCAAAATCGTTGTGATTTGCGAAAAATGTATAGTTCGTAGTGCGTACGAGTGGTTGTGTTTGTTTCGTCAAAAAGGCGTATTGCGAAAAATATAAAGCTACACAAGAACAAACCGGTAATATTCCATTTCGTGCATTTCGGCATTTTTTAATTGCATTATAATTTGATTTCGGGCCAAAACGACACTTTTGCAACTTATAAGAAAATAGACACTTAAACCTAAAACAGATTTTTCGCAAAACTTCGTTTTTTTTTGAATAGCTATTGCATTTTTTATACAAATTTATATAATATCTGAAAGAGGGAGAAAAATGCTTCAATTGAATGTAAACGCACTTTGTATTTAATGAAATAGAAAACAATTTTTTAGTGTGATGCAAAATTATAAACATCGTCCTTGAAAATAATAAAATCTGAACTTATGTCACTTTGAAAGCGACGACATGTGGAGTAATGTTCCTTCGATTAAACACAATTTTTAAAATACTTGTCGATAATGTGTGTTTTGGACCACTCAATAAATTTGGATTTGTTTTAATGAGAATTATGCTGTGACCAAACGAAAATATATTTTTTTCTAAATAGTTCGGCTAACTCAACTCAATTTCGGAAAAAATGGACTTAGATATGTCTTTTTGACCAAACACCGTAGATTATTATATATACCCTATTTTAAATTTCTATTTTTATTAATAATTTTAGTATACATTTACAATTTTTAACTCGCAAAGCGATCCCTAGTGATACATGCTTCATGTGAAATGTTTGGCGTCGCATTGAAAGCCGATATCCATTAGAATGTATACCTACAGCAATATGGAACAAACGTTATATTGAAACATGCGCAAATTTATGGTTGTGAATTATGAGAGCTCAAAGAAGAAGAATAAGCAAAATATGCGTCGTGGTTTTCTTTATTTTTTACTACGTAAGGTCTTAAAAATATTGGAACAAATTGTTTGTTAACAAATACTGATCCTTCGTCTGAAAAGTCATAACTAAGTCCTTAATAAGTGATTGTTTAATATTTTTGTACTTGTTCCTGACATTCGAACTTTTCCAAATCCAAGCCATTGAAAAGGAAACTTATTTTAAAATAAAACATTTTAAATGCAGCTTCGAAAGCAAGTGTGAATACTATTGACGAACTAAAACTACGAAGGTAGGTAGGTACTCGATAATCGGAAAACTTTACTAATAGTCGAGCTTTTTATTAGTCTTACTGGTAAAATGGAAAGCTATAAAAAGCTAAGACTTATATGCTGTTGAGCGCTTTATCCATTATTTGAATTAAATGTCGATGTTTCCAACCATCTGCAGTATTTACGTTTGGCATGCAAGTTTCCTTGCGTTGAGGTACAATGTTCCTCTAGTCGCTATTGGGAATATTTCTAGTAGGTATATATCCAATAACTAATTTTTTGGCTAAGTCTAAAGGAAGAGTGTTTTTTTGTTTTAACTATTTTTGCGTATCTAGTATTTTTAAGTCCAAAGAAACTCTTAAGCAAAAATGCACGTATAAGACTAACAATGACATACGTTAATTGGCACAGTCCCTGATTGAAGTCATAGCTATAGCTAACTTTCGCCTATTTTAAAGTTGTCCCAAGTTTTTGGGCTTATTTTTAATAAATGTGGACCTACGTTGGGTCAAAGATTTCGGTGAATTTTATACCTAAGCCCACTTCACTCTACACCACATATTTGCATGAACTAGGTTTAAGTTTATTTCACTTAAATGATATCCTTTCTGTCAAGTATGAGGCCAGCGTGAGCGCTGTACGGTTAAAGTTGCAATTCGGAACTTTTTTCGAGAGTCTGCCACAATTTTTTGCTGTTTTGGACCTTTTTTTTTAGTTGAAGAAGATGCTTTACATTTTTTCTCAAATGCTGTCATTTCCAAATAAAAACATTCAAAATGTAACGCAGTTGCCTATCAAATACTATAACATATAACAAGTTTGTTAAATATCGTTCAAAAATACTAAATGTGCAGAATAGCTTTATAGATGGCCCTTTTTTTCATTGACCGTTTTTCTTGCGACTTTTCAGAATTCTGCAGCAGTCAAGCTGCGTAAGAGTGAAAAAGTTGACAAGGATCACATTGGATAAATGTGGACCTACGAATAGAAAAAGAGCTTGGAAAAAATGCCTTCTGAATATAATTTGTACCAAAACTGGCGGTTGTAAAAAATAACAACATAAAAAATCGTTCCAAGGTCGATAAAAAAATCTCAAAATCCGAAACTCCATTTTTTATTTAATGTAGGTATCTACGCCTTCTTAATTTATCAGCTAGCTCCTAAGAAATCGTCTGGCCAAGTTTAAACATTGATTTTCCCGAGAAGTACCCAATGGAGTATAGTATATACCTACTCTATGCCACAAAATAATACCCCGCGCCTTCAATGTCGACAAAATATGCACATCACCATCCAGAGTTGAGTAAAACATGCCTGTGTATACGTATTTATGTATGTCCTTTGTATATACGGAGCGGATGGAGTCCGACATTATGGAATTTTGCGTTGTAATTTCTTTTATGTTGGCGAAATTATGATGAATGAATCAAACTCGGCAATGGGATGATGTGAAGATACACGCTGATGCTGTTCGAAATGGGGGAGAGAGGGGGGATAACTGTCGTAATTCTGATCCAATCATTAATTAGTTGGTAATTAGAAAATACACGATTAGTTGAATAAATCATGTCCTCCCTCCCTTGGTTTTTGGTGTGTGGTCTATCGCATTTCATTTGCTTCATTGGGTTAATTTAAATTATGTTAACTGAAATAGTAGAGTCTTGGGGGCGAGTTTTTCAAAAGGCATTATTAGTATCGATGTTGTGAACAATTTGCTACCCCAGGATTAATGAAGTTGAGTGTAATTTTCCTGCAAATTAGTGCGCGAGCGTTTGGTTGATGGAGCGGGAACTAGGAGTCTGTTGGTATAAGCAATTTGTAAAACTTTCCCCCGAGGGAAGTAGGTATATTCGACGTTTAATAACAATTACTCGTTTCTAGGGCAGTCCAATGGCTTCGGAAGCCTCTAAAGTGTTTGAAAAGACTTAAGCGAATATTTTACTGAATGCCATTGTGAGAGGTCGGAATACCTTCGAAAGTCATTTGTGGCGATGTTCTTTTGAAATTTACCGACGACGGGTCAAATCTCAAATATGCGCGATATTATTGTATTTTCTGTTCTATTTTAATCTGCATTTTTGGGATTTCGTATTTTGATAAGATGTCCTTTGCGAATAAATAACCTCTCGTCTCTGGTAGAATGGAACATCTCACAACGTTATAAAGGATATCCACTGCCACTCTCGGTCTGTCTCTCTTCTCCTCACAGCGCAAGAGAAATGTCTGCTTCTACTTTAGATTCTGATAAAGGCGGTTGAAAATTGCTCTAGGTATACATTGACCTGGGGATCAATTCTGGTTCTGTGAAAGATCGAAATTTGCAAGAGGCTGCGGATTATTTTCGTAAGCCTTAAGTTGCAATAAAACAAAAACGGAAGGCAGCAGTATGGTGCTCTAAGTTCTCGGGAACGTGCAGGGGAATCTAAGCCTCATTTGTTTAGATTACTTACACTCAAATTTGGACTGTATATGGACAGTAGAGCCATCTCGTGGCTGCACAAGGGGTAGGTAACTCATTTGGCGAATAGCTTTGAGCTTGACCTGCTATAACCGTTACTGGATCACTATACCCTATTTGCGTTTTAAAATAATAGTTTGTCGCGCGATATTTTCTTTCAAGTTGCAACACCAACTCTTTATCTTTCGCCTCAAAATTATTGGCTAGCTTTTTGCGCAAGGTCCTATTCCGTTTCTGTTCCAGGGTTGTCGTTTCACCCCTTTAGTGGCCAATTGGCCCCGTTTTTCTTCGGCCTCATGACCCTAGGCCCCCACTTTTTGAAAAATGATAAAAATTGCCACTTTTTCAGTTGAAGAAGATTTTATTCTTTATTGAACGAAAAATACTGCAAATATATGACAAAAAAACTGTTTCGTAATGAATATATTTTTATATTCACGCTAATTCTGAGATTCGATCGAATAGAGTAGGTATTCCTCGAATTAAAAAGTTTCACCCGAATGAACTCCTCACATTCTAAGTTTCGAGGGAAAGGAATTCATTATCGAATGATTTCACTGAATGAATTTGATTTTCGAAATCAGCTGTTTAAAGTTTTAGCTGTCAGATTGTAAATTTTTGTTGCTGCTGAAACCCTTTGCAATATCCGGATTTGTCTCCATTAGCTTAATTAACATTTCAAATTGCCCGTGGTTCGTCCATTTGGATTGCGACCTACGATTAATACAAATAAATAATTCTTTTTTTTTTTATAAGATAAACAAATGTTGCTTCCAAGTTCATAATATGCTTTTTATATACATTTTGTGATAAAAGTAGCAACATTTTTTAATAATTCAACTTACATTTTTCAACACAGCTTTCGGAAAGAAATTTCCACTCGAATAGAATTTGACATTTAATTCAATGCAATCGAAACTGAGCATGTGGGGAGAAATGAACAAAAAATCAATCTCTATCGAAATCGAAAGTAGGAACCTCAGTTGGAGGAAATCGAATAACTTTCTATTCAGTTCGAATCTCGGAATGGAGGTGATTGTTTTCTTGTTAAAAATAAATGTCTTTGTTGTTCTGTTTCCTTTTTTGTGTTTGCTGTATTAATATTTTATGGTGAGGCTCCTTTCTTCGTCTCGGATAAATTTTAGTCCCCCTTTTTGACATTTTTCAGCGGCAACGCTGTTCTTTTGATTGACGAAGCATTTAAGGAGAAATGAGCTTCATCTGACAAAATCAATTTATATTTCCCAAGGAATTGTGCGGCCAAAATTATAGGCACCACCTGTTAAATTAATAACAAGCAGTTGTTGACTTATTTAAATTTTTATACAGAAAAGAGTCCATGGTGGAAAATTCAGCAACATTAATAAAACTCACTTGCAATTCAACCGTGTTTAAGGTGATTTTATAGCTGCGAAAAAAAAAACTGAAAAGGTAGGGAAGCAGAAACAAGTCTTGCAGCACACAAGAAATAAGCCCCACTGTTGTTTGTAAAATAAATTCGATAAAGCTTCAATCTTGCTCTTGTATTTGTAAAACACAAAATCATTATATTAATACGCGAACATCCAACCGAAGTCTCCGGACACTTTTTTAGTATTTATTATGAAATTAGTAGAATGAAACTTATATCATTCGGAATGTACTGTGCCATAGATGTGCACAAACAAAAAATCGTGAGTATTATATTGCCATTGAACTGGTTAAATTAAGTTAATAATTCCCCATAAAAAATGCTTACCAGTTAATTGAATTGGTGGCATTCAAATTGTCGCCGCCAAATTGCCAGAGTAATGTATTCAAATATATCGGGTTTTGTCAATAAGAGCGCTACAAAAGTTTTTTTTAATAAAACAAAAACGGTTTTGGATATCAATAAAATTCTTTATTCATGTGAAAGTACGTTCGATCACATTATGTATGTATGGAACTCGATTTCTTTTGCATGGCCACCACGGGCACGCTTGCAGAAGTCCAGACGCTGAACCTGAATTTTCGACGGTTTTCAAGCATAAATCGGCCGATACTGCTGCAATTTCACGTTCGATATTCGAACGAAGTTCATCAATCGTCGCTGGCTTGTTGGCGTGGACCATAGACTTGACAGGAAATAGTCTAACGGCGTCAAATCGCATGACCGAGGCGGCCAAGCGACTGGACCATTTCGTGAGATAACACGTTCTTCAAACTGGGTTTCCAATAAATTGATTGTGGCGCCGTCCTGTTGGAACCACATATCCCCCAAGTCCATATCATCCAATTGGGGCCAAAAATATTCGGTTATCATTGAACGGTAGCGATTCCCATTCACAGTAACGTGCCGGTCTTGATCATCACGGAAGAAGTACGGCCCAATGACGCCGCCGGCCCATAAACCACACCAAGCCGTAATTTTTTCGGGATGCAACGATGACGCATGGAGTACGTGTGGATTGCTGCCTGACCAATACCGCATATTTTGTTTATTGACGAAGCCATTCAGCCAGAAATGAGCCTCATCGCTGAAGATGATTTTTCGATGAAAATCCGAATCATTTTCAAGTTGTTGCTCAGCCCAATTCACGAACATACGACGCTTCTGGTCGTCAAGCGGCTCAGTTCTTGCATCAATTTAATCTTGTTAGGATGTAGGCCAAGATATTTTCGCAAAATTCGCCACAACGACGTCACAGAGATGCCCCACGCTTGAGAACGACGTGTGAGAGACACATTTGGGCTTTCTTCAACTGAAGCCTCAGCGGCAGCAATATTCTCGACACTACGGGCACTTCTTTGTCTCACTGGCACGGGAAGACTTTGTACTGTGCCTGTGGATTCAAATTTTTCCTAGACGCTCAATTGTTGATCTGCTAGGACGATTATGACGACCATAAATTGGACGTAGCACTCTTAACGTTGAGGCCACTGACTCCGAATTTCGGTAGTAAATTTTAATAATTTTGACTCGTTGTTGGCTCGTATATCTTTTCATCATAAAATTGCAAGCCCTACTGAAGAGAAATGTCAAAAGAGCGGCAAGAAATTCGGCGTCCTTTGCTGTCCCTGTCGCTCTACTTTTGTAGCGTCTCTGTTGAAAAACCCTTTACCTATGTATATCATCTTAGATTAGAACCTTTTTTTCGAAGGAGTACAATTTGCGTACCCCTAAAAGAAAGCAATTGTATACTTTATTGTAATTCAAGGGCATTATAAATCTATGAGTTGTTGACGACGCGACTGTTTGGAATGAAGTACCTATAATAGCTTTTTCCATTTCATTTCATTTTACAATACCTATGTATTTTAGGAGATTGTTGTAAAGTGCTTTAGGCTTTAACTCAGATACATAGATATGTTTGTTGCTGCTGCGAACAACATCCTTATAAAAGGTATGGTTGATTTTCGACCACGAGCGAAACTAGTATTAATTAATTTATTGCTAATTATTCAAGTTAGGGAGAACTTAACATGATGGCTTGTACCTGTATTTAATAAACACTAGGGGTCGCCCCGTGGTCGAAATTCGACCGATTTATTCTATAAGTTCATTTTTGAAGGGGAAATAAAGGGGAAATATCGGAGCGCTTAGAAATAGGCAATCGAAACCTTAAAAAGTGTCCAGTTATGCGGGCTGTCTTCTATTTTATATCGCAGATAGAAAAGGGGGCATAGAATAGATATGCAATGTTTCATCGTTTTTCGCTTAAATTTACCTGCTGTAATTTACAATTTGTGGGTAATTTTTGTATTGTACACTTCTATGTATTGTCCCCTACCCAAATATATATAGTGTTGGCATAATTATGTGACGTATATAATAGGAAAAATGGGTGGAAACACGTTATAGGCAACTCCGTATTAATATATAGAAGTGGGCTTTATAAGAAAAGAAATTATGTTATTACAAAGCTACTTAGGTAGCTAAAAGATAGGTACTAGTGAGATACTGTCTGCTTTAATCTCCACTTCTGGATAATACGCGGTTAAATATATCCTGTCTTTCAATCACTTTTTTTTTTGCAATGAAAACATGAAAACAGCAATCAATTTCGTGCAGCAGTTTTTAAATTTATTCCTTACGAACACCTTCAGTCGAAAAAAGTTACAGTTTCCTCTTAAAGCTGGAACATGCCCGCCCATTGCCCAAGCTTTAAACGATTGTGAAAATTTTAAATTGAGAAAAAATATGTACAGAGTGTAGCGCAGCGTGCATTCTGTAGAATTCAGAAAAGTCGCAAGAAGTGGCCCTTCTTTTTGCGTATATAATTTCTGAAGCTACTCTCCACGTTAAGTTTTTTTTTTCGAATGATATTTAACAAGCGTTAGCTCGCTAAACACAACAATACAATAAACAATTTTTGTAGTGCCTTCTTCGACTAAAAAAAAGACCAAAATAGCAAGAAATTGTAGCAGGCCCTCGCTAAAAGTGCCTGGGTACCTTCGGCTCCAGGAAATAACACCCCAACAAAATAAGCCCCCAAATGAAAAATTAGATAACTCCCCAAAATTGGGGACTTATTTCATGGATTTTGGGGGACTTATTTCATACTTCAAATTGGTCGCACGCGAATTTCTATCATTGTAATATGAAATATGCAACCACCTTGCGTGGATTGCGGGGTGAGTGCGAGGTTTTTTTACTTGTATTTCTTGTTTAATTTTCAAAGCGTTAATTTATTTGATTTATATAACGAACTATGTTTGAGGGGTTATTTCATAGCATTTTGGGGACTTATTTCACATTCGATTTGGGGGGTTATTTCATTTTCCATTTGGGGGCTTATTTCATTGGGGGGTTATTTCCTGGAGCCGGTACCTACCTACTATGTGTGATGGAAGAGTATAACCGATTTCTTTTCCCACTTTTTTGTACTTTTTCAACTCTTGTTTCGATCTAGTTCACATCTTCAGATTTCTTATGTCAGACTTTCTGAAGTCAGATAGAGCACACAATAATGGAAGTCACTTGCATTTGCCCCAAACGCGAAATTTGGTTTGTTGTAAGAAACAAGGCCTAGTGTCCCTTGTAGTCAGAACTTGTTTTTTTTTTTTTAAATAAATGAATGAAATGCCCATATGCCATTGTCCTGGCAATTTTCCATTTTATTTGTATTTGCTAAACTTAGTAGCACAGCAGTGTCCGCTTTACTTTTTTAATAGCTCAACATATTCCACTGGAATATGTATTTATGGGTCTCGGTTTCTCAGTCAATAGAACCAGTCTGACAACTGTCAATAAGCTCCATGCATGTTGTGCTATTTCAAAATTACTTCGATAAGGTTTCAAATGCCGTAATAATCCGGCTTGTAAACTGGTAGGAAGCTTAAAATCTCCATGCGAACAAAATCTATGAGAAACTCTGCTGTGAAAATTTAGAGATGCTGGCGTACTCCGAAGTTTAAGATATATCTTCTCCCTTATTGTATTTCTGATGAAACTATATAATTATTTAATTATATAATTTCCATTTTTGTCTCACTAAATTTTATAAGTTATAGCTAAGCTAAAAACTGTCAACTCCCGCTGTGAGTTATTGCAAACTTTGCCTGGCTTGAAAAATAATCTCAAGTTTTATAACAACTTTTCATCAGCCCCATAAATTCATTATTAATGCAAAACTTTCCCATAAATCCTCGAAAACTAAAATCTTAAGAACTTGTTCAAGAGAACATTTTTTTCTTAAATTCATGAAAAAATTGTTGGAAAACAACTTTTATTCGACTCGGAATTTGGAAATCATTAATCGATAAGTCTCCTAAGTTGCAAACTTTATTCAATCAAAACCAGAGACTTCCAGTGATTTTTCGATTTTATCAGCTTAAGGGTGGTGGTAAAAATACAACGCAAAGCAAATCGAAATTGAAATGAGTTAGTTCAATCAAGCTGGACACTTGTTGATACTTCTACTACACCTGCGAGAGTTCAATTGAAATGTATAAAGTATTTTTATATCTGTGGCTCTGACAAATGAAATGAACGAAACAACTCGATCCACTCAGTCTGCGCTTCTATAATTATATTTAATATAAAAGGTCAAATCGAGCTCCTCTGCTGACAGCATCTAATATTTATAGAGTGTGAAAAACAAGGGTAGGTATAAAGAAAAAGTGCAAACAAAAAGTTTGCCAAAGAATCCAGACATTTGGACACGAAGACTTTGTTTCATCTGACCCGGTTTAGGTGCGACAAGATTTCGTAATTAGTACAGAAATCAGAACAAGGTCTGCTATTTTTTTGTAAAGAAAACTTGGTCCTATTAAAAGGAATATACGATACTCCTGGGAAGTAGTACATTTGCAAGCAAAGTTTTGTCGCGGATGGTGTTTTACGAAATGTCAAATTTGCGAATGGAAAAACGTAAACTGGGCAATTTTTCATGCGGCAGTCAAATTAGAAAAGTTTAAGTTTAATTTCTCACCGTTATGGTAAGCCTTTAAAAATTATAGCTAAATGTTATCCACAAATCTACGAGATGAGTGAAAGACAAAGCAAGAAAAAAAATCAAACAATATATTCCCCCCCACTTCATTTGCACCACTTCCTTTCATGTTCTTAATGACATCAAAGGAACGCAATTGGAGTGGAGAAAATTTCGTTTCGGAGATAATTATATCCTTTGCAATGCCAGCCATTTGTCTTCTGCGACCTTAATTTCCTTTTCGGTGGCAGCAACTGAATATGTATACATAGATACCTAGCTCCTGCAATACGGAACGAGATATAATTTCTCGTTGCGGATTCTGCTCATCCTATTAGCATACTTTTCCGTTTATGTGCAAGTATATTAAGCACTCGTTAGATTTTGTATAGTATAGGTTCCGCTGGGAGGACTTCTCTTCTCATCGTGAACTTTATAAGTTGTGGGTCACCTTTCTGGTTTAAAGTAAAAACGAAACGATTAAAAAAAAAACTACAGTACCTAGTTAATAAAAACTGAATGATAGAGGATCAAAGCTGGGCGCCATGAGTTTATAAAATGATGCACTGCTACAACTGTATTCCGTCTCTTTTTGCTTCGTGCCAAATTAAGACCAAAAACAGGTGCTCGTAGTCGTAGTAAATGCTCGCAAGAAATTGAGCTATAAATGCACGTCAAAGTGCATACTGCCTGTATCGTAGCTCAGGGAAATTAGTGGAAAGAAAAGAAAACAGACCGGCACAAAAATATAAATAAAAACACAAGATAATTATAGTGGAAAAATGTTATAAAAAAACACTTATATTTATTCCGTCTCAGTAATATTTGCTCCTCTCACATTGGTGCCTGCTATCTGACTGACTTTCGTCATACAATAATTATTAGAACCTTCTCGGTCTTTCGTTAAGTTTTATACCCTCGCTCAATACATCGACCGCAGAGTTGCAATACTCATGCAGTTCGATACACTGCCCGGGGTAAATGGCAATTATTTGACAACAGGCTAAAACTTCAATCGGTCTTAATTTACTCGACCCAGGGAGGTACATAAGGCAGCTGAAAATCATCACAATAAGTTTAAAATCACTACACTACAATAATCGGTGAGTAGACTTCTTGTTACTTCTTCAGGCAATTCTAAGGCAATTGATCTTCACGTTGTTCGCGGTCTTTCAACCACAACCGCCGTGAAATCGAATGATTGCATTTATTAAACTGATTCGCGTTCTCGTCACTGCTGTGTATAAGTTTAAAGTGGCATACCGGCCTTAAAGTAGGTAGCGCATTTACTGATATCTGGTAACATCTTCTCATGTTCATAAAACCCACGATGTGGTTGACAGTGACAGCTATTTCCGGCCATTCAAATTGAAGTCAGCTTAGAGGTCAGACTTGTATTCGAACATTAATTAATTTTAAGTTCTTTTTGTGAATAAATGTAACCTGAAGTAAGAACCGCGTGCAGTCTTTTTATTACATACACAGCAGTCACTTGGTATTCTTATATTTTGCCTAAATTACATAAAGGGCTTTTGAAATGGACTCTATAACTCTCTATAAAAAGACGACGTCAGCATCTGGCGGTTAACAGAAAAATCTTTAATGAAGCTTTAATGAAGACTGCGCTAGTGAAGATAAAGGAGTATTCTTCCAAAATCATTCAAAATACCTAGTATGAGGCAATTTGATTCGCGGTTTATTTAGGTACTTGGGTGGCGTTACTATCCGAGTGTGATCTGGGCCTCTATAGGAGGCTCTCAAGTGGGTTGTCCCACTCCCATCATATTGGAATTGAAGATTCTACTTATCCAAGCTATCTTAGAGGGGCGATAGAACCTTTTCTTATTAGTTTTCTATAAAGGCCTTAAATTTTAAATCACATAAGCACTTGCTGCATTCATTTCCTCGTGGCTATTTATAAAATTGTTGGTATGTGGACTTGTAAAGGCATCACCTAAAAATTACTCACCCAATCTGAGATTGAAAAATGAGTGAAATTTGCCAGACGTATAATAAAGGGTAATAAAGGGTAGGCGCAGTGGCTTAGTGGTTAGTGTGTTGGACTACCAAGTGAGGGGTCCGAGGTTCGAATCCCGCAAAAACCCAAATTCCAACTTAGTGTTTTTTTTTTTTTCCATTGTGCCACCTCTCGCGAACGTCTGACAAACATCCGAGAGTATAACTGTCTTGAAATAGCTTCTAATTTGGCCGTTTGGAGTCGGCATAAAATTGTAGATCCCTTTCATTCGTTCCAAAAATGAAAAACTCACACAAAACGAATGGTTGCGAGAAGCTATGCCTGGGGTCCCTCCGGACCTGTTGCGCTAACTATTTATTTATTTATTTATGACAAAGGGTCATTAATTTTTCGGTTTCGAAAGTAAAGCTAAATAAAACACAAACACCGATACATTTTTGATGAACATTTTATTTCATTATAAAGTTTGGACTTTGCCATTAAGTGTTAAAACAATATCATTCAAATTGCCGCCACGGGAAGATTCACATCATGTGATTATTTTGAGCTCATATTTATCAATTTTTTCGCAAATTTAGGGCGGTATCTCGGCCATAACTTGAGTAGTGATGGTTTTTAAGGCATTTAGAGTTCGGGGATTACTCGCGTAGGCACGTTCTTCTGCGTAGCCCCACAGAAAAAAATTCAAACGGTGTCAAATCGCATGATCTTGGACAAATGGACATTTGACATTGCCAAAAATTTCAGGACAACTTCTCATGCAATAAAGCCAACTAATATTATGATAGTTCAAATGACAGCTGAAAGTGTCAAATGCCAGCTCTTACTTACTTACTTACTTAGGCGGCGCTACCGTCCGGGGTGGACCTGGGCCTCAACCAATACGCCTCTCCAGTTAGCGCGATCTTTGGCTAACTGCCTCCAGTTGCGCACTCCAAGTTGGTTGAGGTCCCCTTCCACTTGCGCGCGCCACCTAAGGCGAGGTCTTCCTCTACTGCGTTGTCCCTCCGGGTTAGAATCGAAGACTCTTCGGGCCGGAGCGTTGGTGTCCATTCGCTCTACATGTCCCAGCCATCTTAGACGACTGATGCGTACTTTTCTGACTAGGTCGATGTCGCTGTACAGCTCGTAGAGTTCGCTGTTAAATCTTCTCCTCCAAAGCCCGTCAACGCAAACGGGACCAAAAATCAGTCGAAGAATTTTGCGTTCGAAACGACCAAGGAGATCTTCATCCCTCTTGATAGCGCCCATGCTTCTGCACCATAAAGCAGGACTGGGATGATGAGGGTCTTATACAGAGTTTCCTTAGTATTTCTCGACAAGGCCTTACTTATCAGTTTCCGTCTTAGGCCAAAGAAACAGCGGTTGGCAAGTGTGATTCTTCGTTTGATTTCACATCAGAAATCAAATGCCAGCTCTACCAACTTGAAACCACGATATGAATGACTATTTACTTAGCTCAATGGAGCAACACTTAGTTTTCATTACGTTGCAATCGGACAACTCGCTCAGATGGTGTATAAATTTAAAGTTTTTTGAGACATACACCCCTATAGAGCTATCAGTTCGGAAAAAATTCCAATACGAAAGTCAAGTCCAATAGGAACTCAAATTGCATTCGAAGTTTCCGTTTCGGAACAAAATAAATGAAGCATGTAAACGCGTTCATTTCACATTAAAATATTCCGCAGCAATTAGTTGTCGGAGAGCTTCGGAAAAAATGTACCGTGTAGCTGTCAAAAGTATAAGTGGTATAACGCAGTTCCACGCAATGCAACACGTTGCGCTACATGTGATTGGAGAATTTTTCCGAAAGTTGTATCGAAGCGGATATCTCGAATGGAGTTTCTCCGATTTCGTACAAATCGGAGAAAATTCTGTTCCAAACGGGTACCTCGATAGAGCTGATATATGCGAAGACGCATCATCATCATTTTATTAAATCAACGCAACCAATATACCGACCCATCAATGGGGACAATAGCCAAGCCACAGCTAAAAATCAAAATAAGTCTTGTATGGCGGGAAATAGGTCTTCTTACCGTGTATTTTAATGAATTGGTAGCTCGCGAAGAAAAAACATTCATCGAGTCTGTTTCTAGAACTCTTCGTGAACGAGCGTTACTCGTAGGCTATCCTGATATCTACGCATTCCATGGCGGAACTCACGAAAAGTTCATTGCCCCAGCTACAGTCCCGAATCCGCATTCCGAACGATATTTATGTAAACATTTTCTAAATAGAAAAGCCTATATTTTAAATATAATTTTAAATATAATTGCTTAATAGTCCGCGCGAAACTAATTACACTCTCGCAAACATAACACGCCCGCAACATTCAAATTAAATTATATTCCAACACGAAATACATTTTCTTTCCACATGATAAATAACCACAAACGATATCGCCAGCACCCGCAAAACCGGACAGACAAATTAAAATCATAATCATTTATCAATTACACTACACAAAATCTCCACCAAATTGTTTGTCGTTCCGTTGAACAGCAATTATTGCAAACTTGACGCAAAAAAAAACGAGATATAACTTAAATTTTCAAATGCTCCCAAGTGCTAATGAAATAATAAACTCAGTCTATCATGACCAGGATGCTGTACCCAAAAGAGAGAGAGAAAAAAAAAGAGAGCCAAACAATTTCAGTAGCTAATATAATAAAATTATCCTCATCCATTTGAGGACGACAGGACAGGAAACGAGTAAACAAACAACAAACAACAAGCGCCATCATCTAGAATTCGCTGCCACTCAGCCACTCGAAACTTTAAGAGATAATCCGGCGAACCCCCATTTACCAGAGCCGCCCCTAACTACTGACAGCACAATTAAATCGTCCTTCCGCTTGATTTAATTTTGAAAGAACATTTTACGCTTTCGCGCTTTTATGACGGTCATTCGTCACGGTAGCTTATTTGAGCCGAAAAATAAGTGTATTTCAGGACATGACTTTTTCGCGCGTCTCATTAACTAACATCGTGCGATACTTAATAGCAGGAAATACCTGGCTGCTGGCTCCCTCATGCAGGTACCAATCAACCATTTTTTTTTTTTTTTCGTTGACCACTTTGGAAGTTTTGTTTGCGTGTCTTTTATTCGCAGGAAGATAACGCCTGCGTTGGTATGCGTGCGGCAATTTGTTTACACGCCCGCCCGCATTGCGAATGAAATTAACACTTGGGCAGTGGGCAAGGCATTTAGGCGAAATTAATGGTCAATGGTGTGGGCTGCTCTTAAATGGGCCACCCATTTGTGTTTGCCTAGGGATTGTAAGTTATGATCATAGATTTTGTTTTGTCACTTTGGATTAACTGGGCGAAAGGACTGGGCTGATGCTGATGCCGGCCGGTGTCATCATGTGTGTTTTTATGAAGTGAAGAGATAACGCGCAAGGACAATGACAATGAGCTTATTTTTATTATCCGACGCACAACCAGTCGCATGACATTTTAAGAAATAAAATGGCTTTCTGTGTAGCAGAAATGATGTCGACGTTTATATTGTTGAGTCATCTCCCGAATACCATTGGAAGAATAAAATATTCAAAGAAATCGAAGAAAGGCCTTTTTATGAGAGTTTTTTTTTTTCGTCGAAGGACATTTTTTACAACGCATTTGATACTTGCGAAAATTACTTGAGTTCATTTTTTCGTTTTTGCAAAGTCATGACGTGGTGGTGGTTGTTAATTTGATTTTGTGAACTGGCATTAACGGGATATATGCGGGGCATTTTGAAGCTTAAACACCAGTAAATAGCAATACTAGTTATACTTTCTGTATTTGAACTAAGTAGCTTCGTTGCTCCCAAATGCAAATCCATGCCCAGCTGGTAAAAAAGACTTCAGATTGATGCAAATTTCTTAGTACAGGAATTTGATAATAGGTGGCGCTGAGGACTGCGTACCTGAAATTGAGTGCGACGAGTCTATCTTTCTGTCTCGATCTTATAGATGAGTACCTCATCCCGGCTATATGTTGGGCCTTTTCAGGATGTTTCTAGCTACACAAGGGTTTCGAATAACGAGGCGTGGCACCTCCCATAGGGGGCCGCTTCATTTTGATGCAAAACAATAAGGAAGAAATTGTGAGCGGAGTTATAAAACAAGATGTGACAACTCCCTGCTACTACTGAACACTAGTGGAAATCCTGATGTAGCGGATAATAGCTTCAGCACAGGTATCATTTGAAATCTTGCAGTGCTCATTGTCCATTTTTTTTTTTTGTCGAAGGTTGTTACTAACCGATGAAGCACTCAGACACAACGACTGGTCCATTGTACTGCCAAACAGACACCTTACATTTATGTAATTAGTTTTCCCGTCTTTCGAAGAAAGATGAGGAGGAGCTTCAGTGATGGAGAGCTTAGATGTTCGGCACTCACCACGTCAGCCCCATGCGAGCAAAGGCAGAAGGCAGGACAGCTACAGAGGAAGTGCTCCGCTGTATCGTCATCCTCTCCACAGGCAGGACAGATGGTGGAGACGCTCAAGCCCAAAACATTTAAGTGTTTGGCAAAAGCTTGGTGGCCCGAAAGGACGCCCACAAGCAGTCTACACAGTTGCTTCTCCTGAGAGACAGAAGGAATGCCGCCGACCTTTTGTAGATGTCCGGACGCAGTCGTTTGGTCTGTCCACACCCAGCACAGCCACGCCATACCGACACTCGTGTTCGCGAGAAACCCAAGTATCAATGGATGACTTAACCGCCGATGTAGGCAGACCCAACGCAGCTTCAGGTCCTAAGAATTCTTCCTCTGACCACAGTCTGGCAAGTTCATCAGCGATCTCATTTCCCTGGATACCAGTGTAACCTGGGACCCAAACAGGATACACTCTATTTAGCCTTCCGACCAAGTTCAGAGAAAGCTTGAGTTCGAGCACTAATTTAGACGAGGTAAGAGAGTTAAGCAGCTCATTGTCCATTACTTAAGTATATTTTGAGACCCTAGAAACGGAGTATGGTACCAAAAGTTCTTCCCAATTAATGTCAGGTTTCAACTTTATACAAGTTTATTTTAGTTTTGTTTATAGCCGAAATACATTAAGAAATTAAATTTGCAAAGTTTATTTTTATTTTAATTCATAAAAAACTTTTGTACGAATTTTACTAGTTTTGTGATGGAAGCTGTTTAGGTGTAACGTTTCTTCAAATGCAAGATTTCAATTCTATTAACTTTAACTTAAAAAGAGAACTGTAGGAAGCAATATCCATGCCATAATGTGTAAAGGCTTGGACAAATCGACTGTTTTCCATTTTTACATAATAAAAACAATTTTAAAATGTTTCTTAAACCACGAAATGGAGGTAACTTGGGTCCCTCTTGCTTTATTATTCATCTTTTGTTATTAAGGACACAAAGTCCTCCAATCGGTACTCTAAAGGTGCCTGTCCATTTGATACTGCGAGCAGCTCTCAAGCAGCTCTCCGGACTAAACCCGCAAGTAGTCATAGTCTTGAGAGTAGTTCGCGGAGAGTTAATTTTTCACCAAGAGTGACTCTTAAGAGCGAAATTACTCTCAAATGGACAGGCACCTTAAAGTCTATAGGTTAACTAGTTGCCTTGAAAATATTCTGTTGACTAAAGCAACGACTTGCCAATTGCAGTCATGTGGCGCTATTGAGAGTCTTTTCTACCTTGTGGTTGAGCAATGTGCATTGTGCAAGTAAAACTATTCTTAGAATGGCCAAAGAAGGAAATGTAAGAGGAAAAAACGCTGCTTACAAAAACAACCATTCTTGGCCTTTACTAGAGACGGTACTGCTAAAAGATTCAAAGGTATTTTAGCAGCAAGCTCAAGGCCGTCTAAGGACATGTCGTGCCCTTGGGCAACCTAGAATTCGAGGCCCTATTGAAAAGTAACAAAGGGAATGACAAAAATATTTTTTGACTGTTTAGTTTTAATTTTTAAATTTCCTTCAAACACTTATTTTATTTCGTGTAGTGGTTAGAGAGTTAAACATAAATTTAGTTTTAATTTTACTTCTATGATTAAGTGAGAATGAACAATAATTCTCTATTAAACTTAATTTTCGGTCTTTTAATACTGGTGTAAGAATATCCTTATCCTTACTATAAAGTTACAGTTATAATTTTTATTCCGGCTGTAAGGTGTTTTTTCGGAATAGATTAAAAAAGTACTGCACGAAATTGATTCCGGTTTTCACAGTTGCATTGAAAATTGTCGAAATTAGATTATAGGATAATTTTTACCATGTCTGCCCTCTCCAAAAGCGGAAATCTAAACTGATATCTAAGAAAAGTTGTAATTCTCGAATGCCTACTAGCTCCTAGCTTTGGAATGACTCATCCAAATGAAATAGGATTTTTTTTAATATACAGTTGAAGCAGTCAGAAACAACAACATTTACTTATTATATTTTCATTTGTTTCCTTTTTTAAACGACGTATTCATTAACATATTTTACGTACCTTATAGATTTCCCTACATGCCTAAGAAAATTAACTAATATTGAAAAGTTATTACTTTTTGAAATTCCTAATCACTTTGCCTATGACAAAAATTCAAGTACAAACTTTCCTCGTAAAACTCAAACAACATTATAAAAGTTTTTTTTTTTTGTAAAAGTTTCATTTCTCCAGTATACAAGAATCAAGAACAGCCGGGGGGAAATACGAGGCTACATAGCTCAATTATGTACAAAGATTCTAAGTTATAAATCATCTTTGTACGTTATTCAGAAGTGGCAAAATCTGTTTCTCTCTCTGTACCTACCTTTTGTGCTGCGTGTTTGCTTTTTCTTTCTTTCTTTTTTGTGCACCTTTTCTGCTATTTTTTAGTCTGTACAGAAGTACCTGTTCGAGCAGTGAGCGAGTGTGGCGCATATGGGATTGATAGAGTAGCGATAGGGTATGAAATATAAGTGGAATATAAATGAGATTGTCCGGGAATAATAGAAGCTAGCCTCAGCGGTGCCAGATTCTACGATTTATCGATTTTAGGGCAACCTTTTCTACAATTTTTGAGCTTAAAAAACATAAAATTCCAAGATTTTCAAATTTATCGAATACAAAATTTCATTTGCAAATTTCAAGGCGTCGATGCCGAATTTCGTAAGATAAGTAACCAAAATTTTCAAAAATCTTTTTTCTGAACCTCGATCTTCAATAGATGTAACGGTTTTTTGGAAAAACGTTTTACAAACAAAGCATGGTAATGAAAGTTTAGCATTTCCGTTAGTGAAAAAGTTAAATTTTTAAGTCTTATCGACAGTTAACCTAAATAAAACGAAAGCAAGGAATTCGTTTGCCACAGAAGCCTTGCAAGGAATTTTGCATACCAAAGATTTGCTAAGAATGCAAGAGGTTTCTTGCTACAATTTAAAAATAAATAGCAGCATTTTGATTCAATTTAATTCAAGTATGTATGGGTATGTGTAATGAGGTAGACTGTCACTGTAGTAGATTGCAGTAGTAAAAACATGTATGCATTTTTTTTTTTTTTTTATAATTTATACGCGCTAAAGAGGTTATGACTACTCTTATAGTGTTTTTACACAGCGCGGGCATTAAGGAAATTGGGATAGAGGAGATAGGAGATACCGATGCACATTGGTCTTAAATGTCTGTAAATTGTACTGGGGAGGAAAGACAGAGCTGGGCAAGGCATTCCACATATATAAGTTGTTTTCTTATTTAATAACTTAAAAATGTTATGTTTCGAAAAATGTTAATGTTATCCAAAATAATTTATGTTCGGGTCTATCACAGAATCCGTCGTATTCGGAATTTCGAACCCCGAAAGAAATGTTACAGAATCCATCGTAGGGGAATACTGAAATTCGTAGAAAGTGGTATCACTGAATATATCACGTTTTACGAATTTCGAAAGCAAAAAATGTCCCCTACGACGGATTCTGTGATAGTTCTTTCGAGGTTCGTAGCAAAATTCCGAATACGACGGATTCTGTGATAGACCCGGCGGTTGTAATGAATTGAAGAAGGTATAATAACGTTCTTCTGTGGTTTTGTTTTTCCAACAAATATGTATTTCCACGATTTTGAAAGCTAGTAATTACGATTTCTGGTGACAAAATCTGGCAGCACTCCCTAGCCTACCTATTTGTTTAAATTGTTTTACTGACAGTTTTTCTTCTCCTTTTTCCGGGTAAGCTTAATTGAAGAGTGAAACTCTGGCGAAGCAAGGCGGGCACGGGTCAGTTAGTTTAGAATAAAATTAAAATCTAATTTCTGACGGTTAACGAAAACATCAAAGAAATCAGAGTTTCTAGGCTTAACAATAGTTTTAACTCGGGTAAATACTTTTACTTTCTAGGTACCTACTTGTGAGGTATTGCTATAGGAGTATACAAATGTTTGACGTTTAGAAAATACTAAGAAAACTTTTCGGATTTCTAATTGATATTTTAATTTCGAAATTTTGAAGATAATTCAATACAGTTCTCTACCAAAGGATTCAAAATTGAACATAACAATAGAATAAAATAGAAGAAATCTGGGTACTATTTTGAAATGCCAGTAAAAAGTATTTGTACTTATATCCTTAGCTTTAAAAAGGGTAATTCCAGTTTCATTAGGAACACTTATTCCTAGATTTTTTTAAAAATAGTTCCTTAAGTATTTTTCCAGATTGAAGCACCAACCTTATCTGTAAATTTGATAAACCACAATTTCGGCGTTAGGTCTTATCGCCCAAAACCATAACGCCCAAATTGAAAAATGTTATAACTGAGTGGGGAAGCGAGGAGTACCTACATCGATTCTTGCTTGTTGGGGTTGACCCTGACAATTTCTGTTGAAAATTTTGCTGTCGAATTTCTATTTTAAGTCTTAAGAAATTTCATAACGCCCAGAAACCACGACACCGCCCGGAATTTAAAGAAAAAAAGCGTCGCAAAGCCCAACTTGAATTGCATATCGCCTAAAGTAATTAGGGATATAATGTTATAACTCATAACCCCAAATCTACCGCCCAACATATTTCTAGTTACTATTAAGTTTGGGAGTTACGACGTTTTTTAAATCAGAAATATTTTGTACCCGCCTCCTCGCAAGAATATTTTTCTAATATGTTATTTCTGTCTTTTTCCTTATAGCAGTCAGAATGCTTCAAGATAAAATTTGTGCTTTACGTCGAAATTTTTAAGCGAATTTTTTTGCCAATACTTTTCTCAATATTTTGATAAGACCTACCCTAATGCCCACAATTTCATAAAAGTTGCTTATTAAGACTGGATAAACTGCTACAAGATGGTTTCAAAAAGGAATATGGAAGACATTTTCATTCGGGCGACCAAACTAACAACAACCCCCAAAACATCTACCTGTGTTCGCCCCTGATAAAAATCACCATCAGACCCATCGTGTGCCCATAGATATATGGTAAAGACGTTACCCTGTACTGACCCAGCGGAGCAACAAAAAAAAAAAAAAAACTTAGAGTAATCCATAATCAACAAACTGAGCAATCGGACAAAAAAGTTGCACATATAGATGCAAATGAAAGAATCTATGAGAAATTACATATCTGAAAGTATCTCCGATTTTGTAGCAATTACTGTGCAACAAAGGAGTTAGCTACATGCAATACAATGCAGTACAAAGCATTAAAAAGGCAAATAACCTTTATTGGGATGGATATGAAATTGGATGCGGAGGTACCTACAAAAAATGTATTTTTATCCCAGCAACTTAGCAGGCGAAATCCAAAACTCCAAACTCAGTAAATCCAAAACTGTTTACATTTCTCCGCAAACTCCGCTGCTTTATTCTCTATACACTAATCCCCTGCAGATATTTCCCTCCACCAGGACTATCTGCCAAAACGATTGTATACCAAGCACAACAACCGAAAGCAATCTGATTGAACAAACAGTCTTAAATTCATATTTCGTATTTGTTTTCAAATAATTACCGTCGTACCTTGTACCTGATGGATACCTCGAAGCTCGAACAAAACCCATTGGCAATCGTTCTGATCCGTATGGATATTTTCTTCTGACGCTACACAAACAAAACACAAAAATCAACAACGAACACACAGCACTCAGGGAGCAAATAATTTACGAGGTGTATAGCTTTTTTGCAAAATAGCACAACAGCACAAAAGTTGGGAAACTTTGTTTTCATCTCCAGGACGAAAATATTATCTTTGAAGCCAATTTGAATAGATAAACAAATTTGGTCACATCGTTCTGGTGTCATTATGTCGGTGTATCTCAGTGTTATGTCAGGCAAACACAACAATAGGTTCAATAGCGTACATCTATGCAGCAGTAGTAGCCAAAACATGGTGACCATTGTCCTGGGGGAGCTTCCTTCATCCGGTACGGCTTGTGCCACGGGAGCGTGTGTTATGTGGGGTCAATTCGTCCATGTGCAGTCTGCACAGTAATTCAACTCTTAGGGGTGGACGGTAGAGTGGAATAAATCCGAAAATCAAACACAAAAACCATTATTTCTCGTCCACATCCCATCATTATTTCATGCTGGTCTCGATGGACAAGTGCACACAGACAAGCCATCAGATTGATAAGCATATGAAATTACCCTGCGGCTGGACTACCCAGCCGCGCATTCGGCATGTAATGTGTGTGTCCTTGTTTTTGGGTGGCGTGAAAGGGAAGCCGGCCATGAAATAGTTTCACCAAATAGCCCAACCACACACATGACAAAGAGAAGAGGGGTTCTTTTTACAAGGTTGGAGTCCTTTTGGTGGAATTTCGTTTTTTTTCTAGTTCGGTCAGCGATCAATCGAACAAAAGGATCAACAATAAAATAAGGAAGACCGTGTTTAGAAAAAAAAATGTTCTGTTGAGTACATACTTGGGGGACATCAATACGCGCAATATTCCTTTCGATTCGATCTTAAAAGTAAGGTGCACACACAATCAGTGCCAGCTAACACTTTTGCTAGCCTGTTAGGCCCGTTTGCTGATACTACTCATAGTAATTTAAGTTCCACTTAAAATCCAATGTGACAGTAATCGTGCCTTAGTGGCGTGGTAAAAGGTAAAAGATCCATTCAAACTGATGCAGTTTTTTGTTCGATAAAATTTGTAATTCCTTCGTGACGAATAAGTAGATGTCCCTAATGCTCGCTGGCGCAAAGTGACGCTTGCTGATTTTAAGGGGCAGCACACAGTAGTTTATGTGCTTCTTATGAAGTGCGTTTTGAATTTGGAGATCCAAACCAAACTTTTTCGCGTTAATACGACCGTGCATCGCGAGAATGTGTGGATATTGAATTTCGTTCAAGGTTCAACACTAAATGCATCTTAAAATATTATCTTTCAACTCCTTTAAAAAAACGTCTGAAAAAATTCCAAGAGCATGACTGTATTGAGGAGACTTCTACAGTCTACACTCAGCATTAATCCCACAAATAAGACTCAGGCAAAACAACGGTTAGAAGAAACTAGCCAAAGCAGAAAAATCCCCTTTTTAAAATCAACAAACTGTCGGTTAAAAACTACCAAGTAATACTGTCCTACAGAGTTAAAGTGGATAAAAAGTAGCTGAGTCAACTTAAAAAATAACCAAGTTATCGTTTTTGTTCAAATTTTCTCGGATGTAAGAACAAACTAACTCGAATGAATTAAACCAACTGGATAGTTGTTGGAAAATAACAACCGATGGTGTTTTTTTTATGCAGTATTCAATTAAGCTTTTAATCTCGGTAGTTATTAACAACGAATACTCGTTTCTTCAACAGAGACCTAATTAGTATTGCGCAATAATTTTTTTACTGTGGATTTTTACACTCGGTTTGATCCAATTTAGAGCGTGCCACTTATAGACCCTATTGGGTGAATAATGGTTTGGGTCCGGACTGATGTTACGGAAATTGTCAATGACCATCGTTCGGAAATTGGTTTTATTGGTGGTAGCGTGAGCTGCAGATTTATTTAAAATGTGATAGGTCCGACGATGCCATTGATGTAGACTTTACAGAGGGTGCCCCTTAAAGTACTTTTGAGCATGTAAGAGTAGATATTCCATTTATGGGCTTGGATAGGCATTTTTCATACATTCGGACATAAGAACCATTGAACTTCCAGCCTCAATTAGGTTTTATCCTTTCTAGTGCTGGGCTCTCATCGCGGAATTTATATGAAGCGATCGTCGTCGAAACCATTAAACAAAACGAAGTCGTTTTTAGTTTGATTCGTATAACATCATCGCCGCAGCGTTCAATCAAATCGATTTATTTGAATATTTTGAGAAAAACAAAGTACGGGATCTTATTAAAAATACTGATTTTATCTTTAACATGTATTTCGATGAAAATCGTTAGAGCGTTTTTTGTAAAATTTGGCAGACAAATCAGTATCAAATATTGCAATGTTTAGTTTGAAAAATACTATTCGTTAACTATTAAGCTGATTATAAGCTTTTGTTCGCAATGTAAGCATTACTTGTTTTTTTTTTTTTAAATGTAATCGAAGTCGAAAATGGGATTTTCGAGATATGAGCAGTTTTTAAAATTACCGCTTTCAGTGATTCGAACTAGGAATAAAGGACGCAGTAATTTTGAGAACATACATTTTATCTACCTTATAAATTAATTTTGATAACAACCGTATGCACCGTTTTCGAGATAAGTCCAAATTTCAAAAATACTTTTATACGATTTCTTAGTGAAAAACTGAGCAAGCAGTCATGGTAACCCCATATACTTAATTGAAATCGATAGAGATTTTTGTCGAACAAATCAAACTGGTAACAAATTTTGTATGGGAAGCACCGTCAAAAAACAAACGGTCTCGAACTGTAAGCCCACAAACTTGACATCCGAAGTTTGAACGAAGGAACGAATATTTGGATTGGACTGGATTGGATTTTTTTTTTCTCTGTCAGGCTCAGGAAAGGCCTTATTCTTTGGCAGGCTTTTTCATTATTGCGTACTAGCTGACCCGGCGAACTTTGTTTCGCCCAAATTCGTTAATGTAATGAAAATAATAATTATTTCGAACATGCAAAATGTACACGCTTCTTTACGTAATTCGGTCAATTCAAGCTCGTTATTCACAACTTATACTTTTTCCATGGAAATATTTGAAGTACCTATAGAAATGTCGATGTGTTTCATTCAAACCGCAATGATTGACGTGTCGACCAACCTTCCGCCTTTTCACTAAAGTCCTTTATTTATGGTACACAACGTACAAGGCGGAAGGTTTGCTAACACGTTGTCACGCCACAACAATTGACGATGTGAAAAACATGGGAATTCAAGATTTATGCCACCAATTTCCAGCGATTGGTATAGCGAAAGCGAGACGCACGGGAAATTTAAGACGGTTAAAAAGGCAAATCGTTCTGAATAATCGTAATCCGCGGAATGAGAACGTTTGCCTTTCAATTTTCTTCCCATTTGAGATTCTTCATAATCAAATCAAACGCGATCCGTTACAAAGTTTCGGTGCATTGAGGTTGCGCAACATAATTATAACTGAGCCGATTTTCAATTTCTAATTGTGTAATTAAACATTTTAAATGTGTCATTTTTGTTGTGTTGGAAGTGAGTTTTCAACCCAGTCTATATTTTTTTTTTTTTTTTTTCAAAATGTTATACAAACTTCTATTCCCAATCTGACAACAACGCCACCTATCGTGTCCAAAAGTATCCTATCGTTTAAGATTGCCTAAACCTCAAATACAACAACACGAACAAAACAAGAGAAGAATCATGAAAATCAGCCCAGTGGGTATTTTATCTATTTACTTCTTGAAAAGAAACAAAAAAATCCGCACATAGTACGTAGTTTTCTAATTATTTTTTGAGATAGAAAAGTCAAAATAAATATTTAATAGGAAGAATTATTGGATGCCAAATCTGGACCGCACGGTGATTTTCCGGAATTTTCTCTCTTCATAAACCTGATATACAGCAATACGAACAACACCAAAAAAGGATCATGAAAATCGTCCCAGGAGTTATCGAGTTATAACATCATCGAGTTAACCCCGAAAGAAATATTTATATAGAAGATTATTATATATACAATATATATAGATATAACTAGATCATTTTGAATGCTTTCATGTATCTTCGTTCAGTGAATGAGGCAATACTAATAAGGAAGTGACATCAGTTATTATGCTTCCATTCAATTCCCAATTTGATACACATACAACCTACCGTCGGATTCGTCACATTGATAACCTAAAGTATAAGTCACAAAATATGCAAAACCTGAAAACTGCTCACGATCATTGAATTTCGCTCGCAAAAACCTAATACAATGTGTTGTTGTCAGGTTTTTTGCTCCATAATCAGGCTTTTCTCTCCCGACTTTCCCTTTTCTTATGGTATACCCTACTCCTAGTCGAAGGCTGTCCGTCAGCAGGACTCGATAACTTTAAATCGCCGGTCTTCTAGTTTGTCTATGATTGTTTAGTGTTTTTTTTTAGTAGCCGAAATTGGTCTACAAAAAGGGCGGTTGTATTTCGAGACATATGACCCCTTACATTCTAGCCCTCTGCATTCTTTTAAATGAGGATTTATGGCTATGAGATAACTGAAATCCTCAGCTCTTGGAGACATACCTTTGGAAGATCATAAAGGTACCTACAACCTACTTCTTAAGAAGACAAAAAAAAAAAAAACACGAGCATAGGTCTCGATTTATACCCAAATTTAATAATATTGCTTAGGGGAAATCTCTTACAGGTTTTAGCAAAGCTTAAAGAGAACGTTTCGTTTGTTTTGTCAAAAATTCATTGAAGCTTAGCAAACTAGAGCAGATAAACGAAATTAGGAGTGACTTATCAGCCTGAAGCTATGAAATTATTTGGAATAAAGTGGTACAAACAGGAAACGCGTTGCCCTTAAGTATACTCAAACCTAGATGTTTAAAATTAAACTAAAATAAGGATTTTATTACTGCTCACAAAAAAAAAAAAAAATAATAAACATCGAATGATTTTGAAAAGGGTACATACGGGCCAGTAGCATCAACTAAAGACAAACTATAAAAATCAACCAGCCTGATTCTTAGAGCGGGTATAGAGGTGACTTTATAGGAAGCATAAACCAACTCGTTTCTAAAACTTAGACGGACCAATGAAGGTATAAATATTCCTGATGAACTTAAGTGCGCCAACTACAGAGGTCTAAGTCTTTTTAAAATCATGTAAGATATACTTATTACTCGGTGAATAGTGTGAACGCCCACAACCTTTCGAACATAAAACTTAAGGCCCCTATTAGTCCCGGTTTTAGTAGAAAAAAGTACATCCGATAATATGTTCACGCACCATTTTCCAATCGATCTCAGAAGTCAGAACCGACTTGTCAGTTTAGATATTTGTCAGTTTGTTATATAGTTGGACATCAACTTCATCACAGTATCTATTTGGCCTAGGTGATATTATAATGCGGTGCTATTTATCTACCCATTTTCATCATCATCATCACTGATATACCGAAATCATTTAAATGGCCTGAACAATCCGACACCAACCCCATTTGACCGTCACTCTTGACGACCACACCCAAACGAGCCTTCAAATGTGAATATCGACATACCTAGCCATAGACATGGACATGGACATAGACAGTGCACTGCGGCAACGATACTCGTATGTCTTCAGGGAAAACAGCTAAGCAAGATAATATACTTACATTAGTGTGTTGCTGTTGCTGCATTATACCAAAGGACATTTCTCTATTATCTACGCCATTACTATGAGCACTGCCGCCGCTTTCGTTCTCCCTGTCAGCAAAATAAGCATAAACAAACAGTGACACATGAGCGAGCAAGCAGAAATTTTATCTTTTTAAATAATGACATATTTCTTGCTCCCTTGAGTTTGGTTTTTGGTTTTTGGTTCTATCTCTATACCCAAACAAACGATAGATACTTCTCTATCTCTTCTCTTTTTTTTGGGGGTCTATTCTTTTTTTGTATCCTCCTACTTAGGCTGCTGATGATGGAGATGATGATGACGAGATACTCGTATCAGTGGTAGAGCTCTGTGTACTTCCCTCTTTCCAAAATGTACAACTAGAGTCATTAATTTCGTACGAAGAAGCAAGAAAAAAAAATTAAGTTTTGGTTTTGGGTCGGTGAGAGGAAAAAAAAAGGACATTTCCATGATTGTTGTTTGGCAAAGTAGCTTTAGGTTGTTTATGTTCTTTCCCATCGAGCATCCTTCTTATTTCACGACAATGGATGTTCGGTGCTCCTGTTTCCAATTTGTTGTCATTTTTTGTTTGTGATTTCTCTTTTTATTTGTTGTCCGCAAGGGAATCCTTTTCTAAAGTGGGAGCGAAATTTAAAAAATAAATATATACACACCCAGCTGGCGTGGTCTTTTTCTTTATGTTTGCTCTGCTGCGCTGTGCTTTAGAGATTAAGTGGCCGTTGATATTCGAACTCCTCTTAATCCATCGATTGGTGGTGTCGCAAATATGCTGTAGTTCAAATTCTGGGTTTCAGGTCGGTTTTTTTTTTTTTGTTTTTTATAGCTATACGTCTATCATTTTGTTGGGAAAAGATAAGAAGATTAACGTGGCCATGCTATTGTTCAGTTGTTATAATGTATTTCGGCTTTTGTCATTGGGTTTTGGGCCTTACTCCATCTCACTCGACAGAGCAAACAAATTTATTTACTTCCTTTATGTGCTCAATTGAGTGGTTTTTATTTAGTTGGGTTAAAAACTATTCGCAAAAGTGAAGTAATATTTTATTTTGTTAGGGGAGTTATAAATAATAAAGACGATCTCAGGGATAGTTTATGTGGAAACTCGTTTCTATTGCTAAACTTTTAGTCGTCTGACAGGGCTAGAGTCTAGACGCGTTTGATATATTGCCGAAGAAATGTTTTGTATTCGTATTGCAAATGGGGAAAGGGAGAGCCTTATCAGAAAAGTTTGAAGGGGCATGTTCGACAAGGGTGAGGGTAAATCGGCAAATAGTACATACATGTATCAAACTATTTTCGAAAATATTTGATTTTCCTCACAGTTGCAAATAAACGTTCTTAAATAATTTATTTTTACATTGTATCCTTGAGTATTGGGGAAAAAAAAGACTTCATTCGACTATTGCCATCATTATTTCTTTATACAAAAATACGTCCATCTAGTGACAGCTTTTCAATCGGGGGTAGGTAACCGGGAACCATAACGTGTATAGATTGTATTTGATTTGATAATAAAAGTGTAAAAAGTGGGGACTGGCATGACATTAAAAATATTGCTGGACACTTCAGCTTAGGTAGAGTAAAACTTCTCCAGCTGACAGCTTGATATATGCCTAATTCGGACTGTGTTACGTTAACTGGCGTTTTATTTCCTAATCGAGTCATATGTTTATCATCGCAGATAACTTATCAATGACTAAATAGCTACAAGCTAAGGTTGGGACTAAGAATGCTAGTACTATCGTTCTTAAAAAAGCGAAGCACCCTTAGCACGAATTGCCAAGGCCTACAGTGATAATCTAAGCTCCTTACTTAATGACGCAATATCCGTCTTAAACTGATTCAGTTAACTATAACTTTTTTCCAAAAGGAACAAAGATTAATGACAGTTTGTCGAAGAAAAAAAAAATATCCAACGAAGTTGCAGAAAGTCCTACAACAAGAACTATTGAATAACATTGATTTTCTTCGACAGGCTATATAGCCATAAACCGTTTCGCAATAAATCAAAAACAAATCGCAAAACTTTATTACGGATGCTATCAGACTACTGCTGGGTTTCCTTACAAACACATACCACCACCATATGGTTTTTTAAAGCTGACTTTCTGTGTACGAAGTGTCTTTAAGGTCGCAATGTCCTTCATAACTGAGACAATATAAAAGGAAAATGTAATATCTAAGGCAATATGCAGACCTAAATGAGTGTCAACTTGTCGGCAGTCAATAAGAAAAACTCTACAAAGGTTCCAAAAATTGTTGCTTCGAAAAATGTGCAACTTTGTCATTAATGCTTTGAAGTTTTCAGTCCCTTTTTAAGGTTTGTACATTTTTTAAACTGATATGTTAATTTTTCAATTCTTTATACGACTATGTTTAAGGTTTAAGCATAGAAATAGAAACATGATCTTTGTGTTTCAAACGATATTTTGCCGAAGACTTACTTAAGCTCGTTTCTAAAGCCATCTTTGAATAGGGCAAGAATATTTTTTAATTGTTCCACTAAAAGACTACTAAAGTCATAATTCGAATGAATGTTTCTTCTAACACAATTTTGAGGTGTTATTTCTGAGAAGCACTCAATTCCTCATTAGTGTGTAATAGGAAAACCCAGCGGTGAAAATACTTGGGAAGAGTTTTTGAATAGATTCAGTAAATCACCTACGGAAATAATTCTTTCATTTGCTTTTTAAATTCAAGCAAATCGGGTTCGGAATAACGCTGTAATCGAAACGACAAAGGAAAATGTGTTGCCTCCACACATACAAATGTGAAATTAAATATGGAAATATGTATACGCGACTGGGGCGAACGTAGGTAGGGGTTTTGGGGTCTGAAACCCCACCCCGAAATATGTGAAATCAATAAAAAAAATTGGTGCGACTGTATCCAACAGTCCCGAAATATGTGTTTGTGTAAACACCGTGCGTGCGGTATGTGTGTGGCTTGATACACGTCATTCGTTCTGTACTAATTTTGGTAGAATAGATACAATCGGATTATGGTAGCTGAAGTAAGATATGTACATTCGAGACTGCAATCTATCTAGATTACGCTGGAAGACAGCATCGATGGTTGTTCCATACCTATCGTGTTGTTGGAATTTTCCGGTTGGAGTTCATTTGAAGATTTAATTTATCTTGCATAAAATCAATAAATGGTTGAGCTTCTGGAGTTTCAAAATTGTTATTTAAGTCTCCGCTTATAATCGTTGGTAAGAGATGAAAATCTCCCTGCAGAAGTCTTGAAATTTCTTCTAAGTACGGTGCAAGGACGAAATGGAGAAATTTGATGATATCTCCCACAGACCTCCCTGGTGAGATATATACAACCACCAAAAGTACTTTATTCCCATCAGGGAACTGGAGTTCAGCAGTACATAATGTCCCCAATAAATTGTGTTGTTACGGTCATTCCAGTTGTTTGACGACTAATAGCTTCCATGTGTGGAGTGACTGCTTTTTATATATAGCTACCCCTCCAGCTTGTTGATCTTCTCTTTTGAACTGCACACAGCATTCAACATTTTGCACATTCACATGTTCATCGTTGCCCAGCCAAGTTTCCGAGATCTGCGTGCCTGGTAATTCACGAAATATTTGGCACCGAATTTTCGCGAGATGTCTGTCAGAGGGAAGAAATGTGAGACCATCATATATAAAAAACATGCTTTATTTCACATCACCAAAAAGCTGAAATTAATATGCCCCAGCTCATAAATGTATGCAATGATAAAAACGTATGCAATGATAAAATGTATGCAATGATAAAACACAGTGACGCAGTCCCTGTCCCCGGAAGTTAAATGTGTGGAATTACTCCACCAGATTCCAAAAAATGTATGCAATGATAAAACACAGTGACGCATTTCCGTCCCCGCAAGTTAAATGTGTGGAATTACTCCACCAGATTCCAAAATTGCGCGCTTAGATGTTTACACATCAAAAGGAATGTATATTTTCATAAAAAGTAGGTATAATATAAATCGTGTTCTCTTTTTACATTTTTTGAAGTTGATGAAAAGATGGTGAGTGTCGACTTGAAATTAGTTCTAGGAAAAGGATTTGCTTCAGTGTGAAAATTTGTATTTTGTATTTTGTATTTTTTTTTTCGGTCTACAGTCGATCTGCTGGGCCACATTTATAGGGCTGAACACACTGCATTTATGGAAAAACACAGCTTGATGGAACCTTATGAAAATTACACACTTTTTCCTTTTCTTTCGTACTTTAGTTAGAGGCCGAAAAATGTCGCTGGTTTAGGTAGTTGAAAACACTTTGTGTCTGCCTATGCCTACTTTGGGTTCACACCTTCACCTTTTGCCGAGATCGAAATTTATAGGTCTAAGATTAACAGTAGGTAGTAGGTACTTTCCACAAGGGGGTACAATAGACCAACAGGTCGCAGTACGACAAACCCTTTCACTTCTACTTTCCACAAGGATTTCGGAAAGTGTTTTTTTTTAAGCCTGTTCTATGTAAATACTTAAAAAGCGTCAAAAGGACTGAGTGGAGTTGGATCAACTTTTATTTGAGATAAAAATACACAAATACGTTAGTAATATCTGGGTTATTGAATGTATTGAATGTGAATGTAATTCAGTTAAGCCGTTCGACAAATCAAATAGTCGCAAGTATACTTAACTTACCTATGAATTTTCAAAATTCCTACAGCAGTCCAGTTGGTTTAATAAAATTCGCTGTATATCTATTTGTTTCATCATTAAATTAATACGTGAACATCGGAAGTTTCCGTACACTTTTTAAGCTTCCATACCCAAAGGGTAAAAACGGAACCTTATTAGTTTCGCATTTGTCCGTCTGTCCGAACCCACTAGACCAATTTTCGACCTATCTCCGAAACTAATTGATGTAGAAGGCTAACATTTGCAAATAACATCCAAATACCAATGGTAGCGATAAATCTACTGGTTTTAGAGTGTTGTTAGTAAATAGCGGACCTGGCAAACTTCGTCCCGCCAAAAATAGATTTTTTGATTTAAATAATTTCGAGCATCTAACCTTTGCGATCGATTACAGTTGCATTTTAATTGATGATTGATTGAATGACACACAATACAGAAACTTTGTACATTTGAATATTTGTTAAGAAATGCTTTGACGTTGTTGAATTGCCATAAATTAATGAATGCAAAGCATCTGGTGGAGGTTCTAATACAGGCAATATAACTTTCCCACCAGCACAGCACATGCCAGGCGTTTCGTTCATAAATTTGAATGCATTACAATGCACACATTTTTTATCCGTTTGGCAAATATAAGAATACATACTGTAATCAATTGTGCTATTATAATTAAAAGCCGTAAATTCCATTTGTCATATGCTTTGAATTGAGGGACGCGTACTTCGTCTGTCAACCGTTTTTGCAATATCAACCGATTCGTTTATGCGTCTAAGTCGTTCCCTCTGTGATGCATTTTGTTGATTACCGGCAGGCGCGAATAAAATGTGCACGTACGTTTGTGTTTAATCGATAAACAAATTATGTAATTAATATTACATCCGTTCAGAATGCGAGTTCGGTGAAAAAAAAAAAAAAAAAAAAAAAAACCGTAACATAACAACTCACTGACATCTGTATGCATGTATGCGCTGTAACGTGTATTTTCCGTGTGTATGACATCAGCACACAGTAAACATACAGCACACGCTCATAGGCACCTACTTTTTTTTTATGTGGACAAAATCAGATGTTGACATAACTCACGAACGTGTTGACCAATTCTGTCCAAACTTTAGATAAACCAACTACTCGACCATGCAAGTAAACTCTCAAAATTTGATCGAATTCGGTCTTACCGTTCGTGAGTTATAAAGTCACAGCGTTTTCGAAACTCTTTTTTATATATAGAGAGAAGAAAAAAGAAGAGATTTGATGAAAAAAATATTTCATTCGCAGAAAAAGCTGTTTATTTCTTGATTGACAAGAAAATGGAAATATGCTTTTCTGTAGATTATGGTGGTAGCTATATATGTATGTGCAGAAGAATGTTTTGCCGAAAATTTACTATTTTAAAAGATAAAAAAAAAAAAAAAAATGGTCAATCACTATATATGTAAACTCTCGGTCGTTAGAGCGTGTTCTCCACTCTTGCGCTTACATTCATATTTTATGTTGTTTATCTCATCTGCAAAAAAGACTGCGCAATTTCCAACTCTAAAGAAGTACGGAAACTTCGATGCGAAAGTGACGATCGCACTTGGACGTTTTTTTTTTTTTTAGTGCCTATTCGCATTTTGGTGACATTCAATTTGTCGCTGACGTATTGCCATAGTAACGTGTTGAAATACCTATATCAGCTTAGATTAGAACTTATTTTCTTTTGCTTTTATTAAAATTTTTTGCATAATACAATTTGGCTTAAGGTTAGGTAAACAATGGTGGTGAGTAGTTAATATTTAAAGGGGGCCCAACGGTATGCAATTTGTTTTCTTAAATCTATTTTACTATATTGTGGCTGTCTTCTTGGACTCATTCGGTTGACCTCAGAATGTTCAAGTCCGGGTGTTGATGATTTCTCATCTCTCTTGGTCAGTAGGTACTACATATTACATCACACTTCAGTCTAATCTATACATATAATAAAACTGTAGGCATTTTCTTTGTTACCTAATGGCGTGAAAACTACTGAACAGATTTCGATGAAACTTTTGTTTAAATGTTCCTTATCATGCTGAGAAGGACATAGGCTATTCCCTTCATTGCCAAGCCTATTTTTTTGAAGCGTTTTTGACCAAAATGTTTTTTTTTTTTTAAGACTTTACTGCCTTTTACTCACCATTACTCAAACAATTCTTAATCAATGCAAACAAAACAAAACACTTAGGAAAGCCAACACTTTTTTAGTTAGGTATTTCAAGCTATCAATCAGCTTTCTATGTCCTCCAGAAACTGAGCTACAACCTAAAATCTAGCATGAAAAAAATAAATTTATTTTGTCGAACATTATCAGCAGCCGCGGTTCTTGATCCTTGTTCTGCTTTGGGGTGGTTGGGTGGCGCACTTCGTGGTGTTTTCTCCAAATTAAGTCAAACGAAAAAGAAGTATGCGACGTGAATGTGTATGTAATTAACAGCGACAATGTGTTTCTGAGAAAATGCGCATATGGCTGATGGATGACGTGCGCTGATGGACGTAAGGTGGTGTATATAGAAATTGAGTTCAAGATTTTTGTTAAAATGGTTGTATAGTACCTACTTTGATACCTACAGTAAAGAATTCAAGAAGTAAAGACGATATAGGTAAATTATGTTGTTTGATTTAGTTATTGTTAGTGTAGATACAAATTTCCTTTAAGGCTTTTGTTTTAGTGGTTGTTTTGATATTACCTACGTTGATACCCACAGTAAGGAAGTGGAACTTTAGTACTTACGCTGTTGAACTTAATTTTCTTACATTGGTGTTTTATGTAAATAGATTTTTTTGATTTATTGTTTCACATTGACAATGTTCACCGCTGTGTTTTAGTTTGACTGTTGTTCTTAAACAAATATGCCGTTGAAAAAACGGTCAAATCTCTTTTATTGGAAATTACACAGTCTCACGCCGTATACGAAGTTGCGGGCACATCTAGTATAAAAATAAATTAAGCCGAAAGTAATTTTGTCTGTCTGTTACTTTTTCACGAGTTAACTTCTGAACCAATCGTACTGTAATTTGGCAAAGAGATTGTGTGGGACTTTAAAAAGGACATAAGGTTTGGACACAAAGTTTTCATATATTAGATAAAAGGTATATATTATGTTTGCAAGGCCAAGGGTTCATATCAACAAGACGAAGTATATCAGTATGATTGCCGCACATTGCGCGTATTTTTGGCTTTTAATCCTGTATTCACTACCAAAATCAGAGTATTTCCATGACTATCATTATATTACTTCAACATCCCACCTGTTTTTGAGTAAGGCTCCAGACTTTTTCTTACCTCTGCACGAGGTAGATGTTCATTTATTGTGTGTACTTAATTTCCGCCACAATCAGTAATCATTTTCAGAAGGCGGATAAACGAAGCAAATCTTCATGCAGCTTAAACTGCAATTGCTGTTCTGACAACATTTTGGGGGCCACAAATCACGCTCTTCGTAGAAAAGCAATCTTTTTATCCGCGCAAATAAATACACACAAATGACACCATTACAATCAAACCGAAATAGGGATAATCAGAAACCCCCTGCAGCGCCGTATCCCCATCTGTCTGACACTAATTTCAACTGGGCTAAAGTTTATCCTTTGCCCTTCGAATCTATCCCATATTCGCATTTCGTTATCCCTTCCTAATTCTTATTGCTTCTTTTAAAAATGAAAAAAAAAAAAAAATAGACAAACCGAAAACAGAAATGAAAAATTACAAATCAAAAGCGAAGAAAAAGCAAAACTCAAGTCGGGCACTGCTTTGGCGACACAAGCACAACACATTTCTCATTCGGCTATAAATAAGGTCCAGCAGTGCGAGCAACGACATGGGATACATAAATATGTATTCGCATCGAAGCAGTGTGCTCAGCTTATCCCTGGTATATCCTTAACTGTTTGTGCGCCGAAGGTCATAAGGGTCAGTTTCATCCTTGGAACCATTTTTCATCAAACAGAAACATCGAAGCAAGGCACCAGCAGCAGCAGTAGCAGCAACCGAAGGAACTCCCCTTTAGAGTTTGACATTAATCTAAAAAGTTAGCCTCCTATCAGGCCACCCCCTTTTGGTGTTCCCATGGGGGAGCAAAAACAATGCACGAGGGCGATGAGCAAAACTTTTCTATATCTATCTAACATATGTTGCAAAAGGGATTTGAGGTTGTACACATTTGCATCAAAATCGAATTTTCCCATCTCATTGCGAATGCGAGGATGTTAATGGGGGTATCCTACGAGACGAAGCACAGTCGTATCCTACGAATAGGCACAGAGGGCGATATAGGATACACATACACACACGGGATATGAACGATAGATCCATGTGTACCTACGTTATGTTGTGTATACATATGGCCGCTCGTCTCCGTGCATATTAACTTATTAAATCAGAAGGATATACCTAGATATATATCCTGGCTTGTGTTCGCAGCAGAAATTGTTAATTTTTGCCCCTCTCAGAGTTCTAGTCGCGTTTCATCAGTAATATACTAAACATGCACTACTATATGTGTGGGAGCAGGAACAGCAATCACTCGAATGACTACCTAAGCCTGATGAGCTTTCTGCTGCAGCGGTAATATAATAATCATCTCTGTTTCATCCGTGTTTGACAAGTTACCCATGATGTGCCGCTTACCTGTGCGTTGCGGGGATAGAATGTACAGATTTGTGCTGAAGCTTCAATCCTTGTGGAGATTGTGTGTGTGCCGCCAGCATGCCACACTGAAAGAAAGATAATGAAAAAACTTTGAAAACAATATGTTTCCTTATTATAGGAGTAAAGGGATTTTTGTATTTTTTTCTTATAATCAATTAGGAACCGCCTTCCTGCACCATGAGCAGAGTGTGCCAATTGTTTTAATTTCTTTTGTTATCCTGACAGCCGCGATATCTATTGTAATTCACAGCCAAGTTGCTGGGATTAGCTGCCAAACGGTTTGCATTTGAAAGCAAGTGCAGCATGGCTGATTGTGTGTTGCTAAATTTACCTCTTGTGGTCGTAAACCCATCGTGTCCTGAGTGGGTTGCTGTAGACAGATTTTGTATTGTTGAGTGGGGTGAGAACATTTTACAGTTCCTATGTTATTTTACGTGACATTGTCGTATTGCTGGTGTGAGGTTCAAAGAATGAGACGTGACAGGGCTGCCTAGATTCAGTCACAAGAATTCGATTTCTTAATGAGAACACGGAACAAGTAACTTGAGAAATACATGCTTTACATTGTTGTAGCAGTCGGTCTCAATTACCGAGCTTAAACCATTTTAAAAGATTCCGCGAATTTTTGGCTTAACAGGTAAACACAAACAAAAGGAATTAAACGGGATCCGGTCGAAATTCTGCTTTTAAAATTGTGCTTTGCAAAATTCTGTCTCCTCAAACAAAACGTCTGCTTTATTTATCAAAAATATACAAGACACAGTCAATGTGTACACTCACTTGTTTATTGCCGAATTTATAAAATGTCTAAGCACTTGAAAAATTTAAAATGTATTCTCTTTTTTTGTGAAAGTCACGTAGTTTTTGTAAACAGTTTCAATATACCCGCTTTTCTAAGTATAAAACAACTTTTTATACTAAAATCCCGAAAGCAAGTGAGTTTGTCGTCCAGGACGTATCCATTAGTCGCGATTTACATGAGCCGACTTTTTTTTTAATTAATTTATTTGGCAGTAATCTGCCACTTAAAAATTCAATACAATCTAATAAACATTTCATTAAATAAATCTATTCTTGACATACGCACATAAAAGTTTCTTAAATTTCAACAAATTTTCCTCATTCTTTAAAGCATTTGGCAAATTGTTATATAAATATAGTCCTCTATGAAGTACCATATTCTTTGTCTTAAGGTTTTTAAAGCTATGTAGTCTGAAATCACCAGCATTACGTAATAAAAAGGGCTGTACGTCACACAGCTCACAACATTTTCCAGAAAAAATGCACCAACAGTTCCTCAGATCCAAATGTATGACCATCCAATCCATCACAAAGACTCAATGCACCTTGTAGGAGTCACAGTCAATTCAGGAATTACATGGCAGGACCACATATCCTATATCGCAAGATCGGCGTCCGCAAAGTTGAGCTACCTATTTAGAGCAAAGAGGTACTTTAGCTCCAAGCAACTTCTCCTTCCCTACAAAGCACAGGTTAGACCAGGCTTGGAATATTGTTCCCATATATGGAGCTCGGCCCCAAAACATTCACTTAACCTGCTTGATAGCATACAGAGACGAGCAGTTCGACTCATTGGAGACCCTACACTCACATCGATTCTACAACCGTTGGTGCACAGAAGACAAGTCGCTGACCTATGCTTGTTCTATAGGTACTTCCATGGTAGATGTTCTGAGGAACTCAAAGACATTATCCCTCGAAATGCAACTTTTGGGCGCCCAACAAGACAGGCTGCTAATGCTCATGACCATACAGTACACTTGACAACCGCGAGGACATCAACTTTCAAAAACTCCTTCTGTTACAGGACAAGCAAACTTTGGAACTCGCTTCCTGGGGATATATTTCCAGAAGACTACAATTTGCAGCAATTTAAGTGCAGAAGAAACATACATCTGCAAGCATCTCGGGGCGCTGTTGAAGCGTTATAGGTGTTCATTTAAATAATTAGGTAATATATTAAATCTAATTTTATACACAAATACTATCACATTATATATTATTCTTTGACTTACATTCAACCACGATAACTTAGGTAACATTTCTCTTATTGGAGTGAATCTATTGCACATTAATATGATTCTCGTTCCTCTATTTTGAAGTCTTTGTAACCTACTTAACATTTGATTTTTTGACATAAACAAAACACTGGAGCAATATTCAAAATTAGACTTAATGATTGTATTGTAAACTTTAATAGCAGTACCGATTGAAATTCTCTTTCTTATTCTTCCGAAAAAGTGAAGTTTTTTTGAAATTTTCTTACAAATGTAGTCAACGTGTAAGTTGAAATCTAACTTATCATCAATTAAAACTCCTAAATATTTAATTTCATTTACTTTTTTAATATATCATTATTGATAGTTATATTTCTATCAGTGTTACCATTAAGAATCATGGATTTTGTCTTATTGATATTTTAATTTAAGCATATTCATTTCAAATCAATCTTGCAACTTTTTGAGATCTACATTTATTTTATTTATACATTCGTCAACACTAACTCCTGAGACAAATAACAATGCATCATCAGCGAAAAGTACTAACTTTGAGAAATTGACAACCTTCTCCATATCATTAATATACACTAAAAACAGCAACACTCCAAGTAGCTATCCTTGAGGGACTCCATACAAAACAGGAACGGTTCTAAGGATTTCAACCAAAATTGAAATATAAACTTATGTGGGTGAGGCTACCATGACAGTTCACTCGCAACTGTCAAAGCGACAACATTAAGTGCTCTATCCAAATTAATTGAAGTGTAAATCTTCTTTAATATTTTATACCTAATATTCTTATTTATTTCTTTTTAATATTCATTAAAATGGCATGTTCGGTGTGCAACACAGAAGTTATTGGTGTTTTGGTAAACTGTGGTGGTATATGCAGAAAACAATTCTGCAAATCGTGTACCAAGCTATCCGACGGGCAATTTCAGTTGCTAGGAGAAAGCAAAAATTTGACATGGCGATGTGATTGTTGCTCTATGGGAAACAATTTCAGTCTCCTTTTCGCGAAACTTATCGACATAGAATCGAAATGTAGCGCGGAAAGGGTATCGAAGTTGATAGAGGATGTTTTTGCTAAGAATCTTAAGGAGCTGACCTCAAAGGTTCTTGCAGAAACAGCCAAAATCCAAAAGAGCGTCGATTTAATTGCTCATGCTCCCACAAACACTAATGACACCGGTACATCGAGCAAACAAGGTGAGGAAAATAAAACTTTAATTAACATTAATACGGTGGAGAGTAAAATTAAATCCCCAATAGTGGCAGGTACAAGTAAGGCCGCCAAAAAATTGCAACAGAAAGATGTGAACAAAATAAACAAAGAAAAAAACAAAAAAATAAGCCGCCGGCTAACAAAAGAAAAATTGATTAAACCTTCTAATCAATTTGTTATCAAAGCGGCTTCTTCTGTTGTCACTTTCATCTTTCAAACGCTCAACAAGTTGTAGAGCATGTTGCAAAAACTATAAAAGTACCTCCCACTAATATTAAATGCAAAATGTTAGTCAAAAGCAGTGTTGATATCTCGAAACTACGATTTGTTAATTTCAAAGTAAGCATTATTTCGGACAATGCAGATGACATTCTTAAGTCCAAGCATTGGCCAGCTAAAATGAAAATAAAAACATTCGTTCAAAAGAAAAAAAACGAAGGGGTCCACTTGCGAATGACGGAAACATAAAACAATTAAATTCTTGTGATCACCATGGAGAACTTTCTGTTTACTTTCAGAATGTTGGCGGCACAAGAACAAAAACAAATCAATTATCACTCTCCATTTCCATTAATTCATATAAAATAATTATGCTTGTAGAGACATGGCTTCATACGCACATTTTCTCACAAGAACTTTTCGGCAGCGAATACACTGTCTACCGACGTGATAGAAGTGCTCACACAGGTATGACAAGAGGAGGGGGTGTACTCATAGCAGTGCATCGCTCGCTTGTCTCGTTTGAAAAGCCGTTGCCGCTTGTCGATGACTCCATCGAACAGCTAGCGGTGAGTGTGTTGATGAGCAATGCTAACACCAACAACAATTTAAGTGAAATAATTTTTTCACTTTCTTACATTAGGCCAGCGAGTGCATGCAGCATGTATGTTTCACACACAAGCAACATTGAATTTCTTGCAAATAATTTGCGAGAAAATCAAATGTTGTTTGTTGCTGGTGATTTCAATTTAAGTCACGTTTGTTGGGAGTGGGATAGTAATGAAAATTGTATGATTCCCTCCCAAGTAAGAACAGATTATGAAGTGGTGTGTATTGACACACTTTTAAGTTGCGGGCTAATGCAAGTGAATCATATTCCAAATTCAATAAATAGGTATTTGGACTTAGTTTTTACTAGCAAGAACGGAGTTGTAGTTGTGTGTGAAGCACATTCTCTACTTTTGCCCACATCTGTTCACCATAAGGCATATGTTGTTAGTATTACAACTGACAATTTTTTGCCATTTCAAAGTGCTCATTATGAGTATAATTTCGCAAAGGCAGATTATAATAATCTGAATTTGTATTTAAATTCAATAGTATGGAATGATATTCTTGATGTATCAAATTTATCAGGCATGTACAGCACGTTCATTTCAGTTTTAAAGACTGGAATCGAATTACATGTTCCTATTATAAAGCGAAAAGACCATAGAAAGCACCCATGGTACAATATGCAGCTTTCTAAAATGAAAAACATCAAGAACAAAGCATTCAAAAAATATAAACTGACCGGAATGTCAGAAGATTTTTCATTGTTTTCTCGTCTTCGTAAAGAATATGAGTTTCTTAATAAATTTTTGTACAATAATTACATATACTCAGTGGAATCGAGAATAAAAAATAACAGCAAAGCGTTCTGGGTTTTCATAAACTCAAAACGCAAAACTACTGAAATTCCTATTGGTATTGAATATGAGGGTGTTCGCTCAGATAATGTTCAATCATCTTGCGAACTGTTTGCCTCATATTTTGAGACTGTTTATTTGGATGACGTTTGTACTTCTGCTGTTAACCAATACGATGATATTTCTCCTATCACCGATTTGGGAATAATTTCCTTGACAGAAGATGAAGTATTGACGTCATCTCAAAAACTTGAACCCAAATTAAATCCGGGATTTGATGGAATACCATCCATATTAATTTCAAAATGTAGTTCATCTCTCTCGATTCCGCTCACATTGATTTTCAATTTATCCCTTTCGACTGGGAATTTTCTAAACTGTTGGAAATATTCTTTTGTTACGCCTATTCATAAGTCCGGTAGTAGGAATGTGGTAACAAACTATCGTCCAATTTCGAAGATGTCAACGATTCCGAAATTATTTGAAAGTTTAGTGAAAGAAAAGATATACTTTTTTGTAAAGGAATCTTTATCCACCAATCAACATGGATTTATGAAAGGCAGGTCCACAGTAACGAATTTAACTGTATTTACCAATTTTGCCCTAACGGCAATAGAAGAAGGTTCACAGGTAGATGTAATCTATACAGATTTCGTTAAGGCTTTTGATCGGGTAGACCACAAATTGCTTACAAGAAAATTAGAAGCACTTGGTATCCATTCAATACTTAACAAGTGGATTGCATCCTACCTAAGTAACAGGATTCAGTTAATTAGAATAGGAAATACTTTTTCGAGACAGTTTGAAGCAAAGTCTGGTGTTCCTCAGGGAAGTCACTTGGGACCTTTGTTGTTTGCTTTATTTGTGAACGATATTGATTCAAGGGTGTCTTTCTGTAAGTGTCTAGGATTTGCTGATGACTGGAAGTTTTTTTGTAGAGTCAATTCTATAGCCGATTGCCATAAGCTACAGGTTGACATTGACGCAATTACTGAGTGGTGTAATTGTAATAATTTGCATTTAAACTTAGGGAAATGTAAGGTTTCATCATTTTTTCACATTAGGTGGCCTATATTCTATGGTTACTCCATGGCTGGGCACTTAATAACTAGATCTGAGGAAATTAAAGACTTGGGCGTCACGTTTGATTCGAAATTAAATTTCAATAAACACATAGACAGCACAATATCCAGAGCGAACTCTCTTCTTGGATTTATTAAGAGGAACAGCAAGGATTTCTCAGACATACATACTCTTAAAACCTTGCATTGTTCTTTAGTAAGATCAGTGTTGGAATACTGTTCTATTATTTGGTCACCAGCATATCAGGTGCATATAAATCGGATTGAACGTGTACAAAAGTCTTTTTCAAGATATTGTCTTCGCCACTTTAATGGGTCAGTGGAAATGCCCAGTTATGAAGAAAGATGTCGGATAATAAACTTAAAGTCCCTGGAAACGAGAAGACTTATTCAGGACATAACGTTTATAAAAGACATCGCTTCTGGAAGAATCAACTCAACGTTTTTACTGTCCAATCTCTCTTTTTACGTTCCGGGAATTCCGTTACGTGAGCATGGCTTGTTTTATGAACCTAATCATTCTACAAGCTATGGAAGGAATGAGCCTTTAACAAGGTGCATTAGGATTTTTAATTCAATATGCAATTCCATTGATTCCAGTATTGATATTTCGATCAGCAGAATTGCATTTAAAAAAAGATTAAATGAATTGTTATAATTGCTCATAGGGTTTTTTTACTTTTGCTTAGAATTTTACAAATGTAATTATTAAAAGCACAAGTTTTTCCCTTAGGGTAATGGAATACATTTTTTTTCTTGCACTCTAGGTGGAAGTTTTTTTTTTTTTCACAATCAATTTTTGAATTCTTTTTTTTTCTCTTCACTTGAAGAGTTTTTTGTATCTTAGTATTAAATTAAATTAACATTTTAATTTTTTTTTTTTTTTTTTTGATAAATTTTTAAATTAATATTTTTTCTCTTCACTTGAAGAGTTTTTTTTATTTTAATATTAAATTGCATTAACATTTTTCAGGTTTGTTTTTTTTTTTTTTTTTTTTTTTTGATAAATTTTTAGATTAATATTTTTTCTCTTCACTTGAAGAGTTTTTTATTTTAATATTAAATTGCATTAACATTTTTCAGGTTTTTTTTTTTTTTTTTGATAAATTTTTAAATTACATTTTTTTCTCTTCACTTGAAGAGTTTTTTTTATCTTAATATTAAATTTTTCTCTTACTTTAAGAGTTTTTGAATTATGTAATTATATAGTCTGTAAATTGTAAAATGGTAGACTTAAATAAATAAATAAATAAAAATAAATAAAATAAATGACTACATACCCAGTTTTTCGCTTAAGATTCGAGTTACGGTACTTTTGAAATTTGGACATATCTCGAAAACGGTCAGTGCGATTGTAACAAAAATTAATTTCTAATGTAATATGGTCATTTCCAACTTAATAGCGAACTCAATTTTTCTCGGTATTATCGTTAAATCGATTTTTGAAAAATGTCATTTTTAAAAAATTAGTTTTCTTTTGTTTAACTAAAAACGGCAATAACAATTTCGACCAAAATGCAAACATAGAGCAAAATTGATGTTCTTAAAATTGTTGCGTCCTTAATTTTCAATTAGAATCTCCAAAAAAGCTAATTTTAAAAACTGCTCATATCTCGAAAAAGCGTAGGCGCAGTGGCCTAGTGGTTAGTGTATTGGACTACTACGCTAGGGGTCGAGGTTCGAATCCAACTTAGGGTTTTTTTCACTGTGCCACCTCTCGCGAACGTCTGACAAACATCCGAGAGTATGACTGTCTTGAAAGAGCTTCTCAATTAGCCGTTTGGAGTCGGCATACAACTGTAGATCCCTTCCATTCGTTCCAAAAATGAAAAACTCACACAAAACGAATAGTTGTGAAAAGCTAGGCCTAGGGTCCCTCCGGGCCTGTTGCGCCAACTATTTATTTTTTATTTCATATCTCGAAAACACCATTTTTGACTTCGATAAAACTTAAAAAACCAAGAAATGCTGATGTCGCGAACAATAACTTATAATCAGTTTTCCGCTATATAGTTAACAAACAGTATTTTTCAAACAAAACATTGCAATATTTGATATTTGGTATCAGTATTCTAAATAAGATCCCGTACTTTGTTTTTCTCAAAAAATTCGAAGAAATCCGTTACCAACAAAACTTTTGACGAACGAGAAAGTTTTGTTCGACCCAGTCGTGCACTTCTTCTTTTTTAATCGCTGTTAAATGGGACGTGGAGAAAGGGCATGCTGTCGGATGGTGTGAGAAAAATTCCACTCCAAGGAGAGGAAGTTCAGTAAAAGCAAGCCCAAAACTTTTAGTATTTATAAGTGTGACTAACAATATAATTATGTAGCAGTGCACAGTGCAAGGCGATTATTTTTATTAAGTAAGAATCTGTTTTCCTCCTAAACGTGATTTATTTGGCTCCACCGTCTTCTTACCCCACATGTTGTAGCTATCTATTTATCTATGCCATATGATTCGGGAGAAAAGAAAAAATCTGCTTCTTAAGCTGAATAAAGAATTTTCAGCCAGTATTTTGTATAATACTATCCGCACGTAGGTACATCCATTTTCACACAGCATTCCTATTCCATTGTTCTCACGCAACGGATTTACGTGATTTATTCTATACGACTGAATAGGAAAACGTACACACCGCCCTATAGAGTATAATAATACGAGTATAAATATTTTCAACACTTGGGGTGGGGAACCGCTCTTTCTGTTGTCGTTGTCGTTGCTGTTGATGCTGCTCTTCTTCCCACCCCAGTTGCACAGTATATCTAGGACATGTAGCGGAGAACAACACAAAAATGATTTTGTTTTTTTTTCTACGTCACTCGTGTACGACAGAACAGAAAATATATTTTTTTAATTATTTCATAGCTCAACTTGGAACACATCATTTTTCATTGCCCCGGAGAGTCTCTACTTTGAGTGTCGTCTTAAGGATATGACTTAATTTAATGAAATGCACATGCCCTTTACGCTCAGTTGACAAATTAAATTTCATTTTAGCCACAAAGAGGATTTGCTATGCGAAAGTGGTTTTGGTCTGAAGTGGAAACCTCTCAAACTGATTAAACTGCATAGTGAAGACTGAAAGAGCAATCCCAGTCAATGCGGTCGGTGGTAGGGTAGAGTTTTAAAATTACCTCCATTTGTTCTACATACAGCTCAGTGAAATTGAAATGTTAAATATCTTGTGTAAAATGTATAAGTGAGTATCTATACAGTATTGAAGGTTCACGAGAATCTGGAAATGTGAGTTTGAAAAGCATGATATTGCCATAGGTAGCATAGGTATTGGGCAGGATATTCGATTTATTTTTAATGAGTTGCCGGTTTGTCAGGAAATTGATTTTTGTTTATGTTAATGGGGAGCCAGTTGGGTATCTATTTGTTGTAATTATTAACAACCCACAAAAGAGTAAAATCGAGAGGTTTCCAATATGGATTGGTATAATGCGTTTATAAAAGTCAAAGCTTAAATATAGTCAATGTTTCTAACACCTATCCACGTAGGATCAGGTAAACAAAATCTTCTATTATTCTTTCTTAAACAGAGACCTTCCTCAGTTCTTGATTCAATTTACTTGGTAAAGTTTTTCTTCGTCAGTATGTCCCTAAGGTGTCGTGGAAATGAAAGACCGAATAAAAAGTTTAAAGTGGGACTACTTGGCGAAAAAGTGAAAGTGTTTCCACCTCGATCCACGGAAGTAGCAGGGAAGTGTAGGCAAATTGTAACCACAAGAAGGTACGGTTGCAGTTAAATTAATTTCATAATAACATAATAATACCTATTATAGAAAGAAATACATGGCCAACCATCAAATTCTTTAGCCACTTTATCTCAGTAAGGCCCCAGTTATATAGCCATACGTACAACTTTTCTTTTGTTCTTTTTGACCACTTAGTAAGTTTAGTTAGTTAATTAGACTATTTATTTGTTCCATAAAATGCTTAATTTAAAAAAATACAGTTCCTTAGTCTTTAGAGGTTTGGCCATAGGCCGTCTACCACTTAAACCTGGTGGTTGAACTCAATCTTGGTCTTAAAACGTTTCTTATGAATTTTAAAGTTAGGTAGTTTGTCAAAAAAATTGCAAAGTATTTTTAAATTTTCTAAAATAAGATTTCATACATTTCTCCGTACGAAAACTTTTAATTAAAAAATTATTTTTCTAGAAAGTTTAAAGATAATTTTCTATATATTTTTTTTTCGTTGGGCGCAGCCATTAATTATTACCAGATTAAAAAATTACAGGGCCAAAAAGTGATTTAAACAGCCAATTGCATTATTTCTCTGGCTATGTCACAGTCAGTCTTGTCGAACCCATAATGTTGTCCACAACCATAACTTGCGATTTTAGAACCGAAAATGTAAATTGGCACCAATGTCCATCATTCAGTGAAGGATCAGGGGTATTTTTAAATACTGCGCATCAAACATATACACGTGGACGCATTTGCTTCTCAACAGTAATAATAAGTGAATGCATTTTTATATCCCGATAGATACGACGACCCTGCGGCTCACTATACTGTCATCGCTGAAGTGGGAATATTTCGAAGTCATAGATAAAAAAAAAAATAAAACAATAAAAAACGCGTTTCGCTTTCATGACTCCATTTCATTTCGGCATTTCAGGTACTCCATTTGTAATAGCTCTGAACTGTCATCTGTCACTCATTTTGTTTTCTTTCGCTGGCAGCACTTATCGCACCCATGGCCTACGAAAATGGCGCAAATGACGAAACAGAAATATCCTACCTATGATTCCAATAAGAAGGTAGTATTTTTAGAAAATCTACTAGTCTTCTTCTTGAACAAAATGAAACACAATACCAATTCGTTTGCTGCATAGTTTGGCATTTGTATAGACCTGCCTACTACATAAAATGTTGATTGCAGACAAAAGTTTATTACAAATGATGAAAAGGTTTCGTTTGCATCTGCACTTTTGAGAGGAAAGTTGCAGAAACGATGACAATCGCAAACAGTTATATTGCTTTAATAAATTTACATAAATAGTCACAGCTGCACAATTCCAATCTGACATATGCAAAGTGCTGCCAATTCTCGTTAAACTATTCGAGAAATATGTCTTCTTTAACAATGTTCGATTCAAAAGTTCAACAAAAACAAAATTTAAATACAGGGTGTCCGCCGGGAAGGTATACTACTTTGTTTGTTTATAATTTTTGATTAAATTAAAGATAATGGATCTTATATTGATAAATGTTTTACTTCATGTCAGCAATTATGTATGGAATACAATATCAGGTAAATGTCCGCCTCTGTTAGTCTCACAAATGCGAGCCCTTTTGAGCACATTTTTCATTACATTCGCACACATTTCACGTGGTATTTATTGTATTTCATCAATTTCATAATGTAGTCGCAGTGGCTTAGTGTTAGTGTGTTGGACTACTAAGCGAGGGGTCTCAGGTTCGAATCCCGCAAAAACCCAAATTCCAACTTATGTTTTTTTTTCCACTGCGCTACCTCTCGCGAACGTCTGACACACATCCGAGGGTATAACTGTCTTGAAAAAGCTTCTCAATTAGCCGTTTGGAGTCGGCATAAAACTGTAGATCCCTTCCATTCGTTCCAAAAATGAAAAACTCACACAAAACGAATGGTTGTGAGAAGCTAGGCCTAGGGTCCCTCCGGACCTGTTGCGCCAACTATTTATTTATTATTATTATTATTATTATTTTTTTTTTTTTTTTCATTAATTTCATCACGAATATTTTGTTTGAGTTGCTCAAGCGTTTCTGGTTTGTTTGCATAAACCTTGCTTTTCAGATATCCCCACAAAAAGGAGTCCAGAGCAGTCAAATCAGGCGAACGTGGAGGCCAATCAACATCACCATTTCTTGAAACAACTTGTTGTGGAAAGAGGTCTCGCAGGAATTCCATTGTAATCCTGGCTGTATGCGATGTGGCACCGTCTTATTGATACCATAGCCCGAAGCATGAAGTTGTGGCAAATCCTTGTGCAAAATTGTTGCCAAAGTTGTTCTTTGAAGAATAAGCTGCTGAGCACGGCGTCGAATTGAGGTTGATGGATTGTTTTGAACACTACCTTGAACAGCAGTAATGTTTCAGCCGATCTTGCAGTACGTTGTGGTCCATGCTTGGGCCTATCACCTACAGAACTTCTTCCTTCGAAACCATTACTACACGATAAATAATGCGTTTTGACACGTTGTTTCTCCCAAAATTCCACGTAACTTTCTCATCGTCACAGTAATCGAGGATTGATTTTGATAAAATGTTTTAACGATTAAAACACGTTGGTTATTTTTCCATAATAAATTTCCCACGTGTCTACTTCATGAATGCCAAACATGAACTATCAAGACTAATGTTTACCAAAATGGCGGCAAAACAAAGTAGTATACATTCCCGGCGGACACCCTGTACTTGTAGCGAGTGTGGGAAGAAAAACTCCAAAGAGAACTTAAAGTACCATATCACCCACCTTTGGGTGCCAAATAATACTCCAGTTATTTAATGAACTTTTTTTTAACTTTCACGCTTTTAAAAATTGCAGTATCTTTGTTTCAAACTATGAATTATATTTATTTTCCTATTTTTTGTCATTAAATTAAACAAAGAGTTTTTATATTTATGTTTTATTTTAAAATATTAAATATAAAATATTTAGTTTTATTTTTTGAGTTTTAACGAAAACAAAAAATGGTTGCCGTATTTCCGCACTTTACCCTAGGTCTTCTAGTTCATCAACGAAGGGACTAACAAGTAACAAGAGTCTACAATTAATTTGTTTCTGGGCAGCCGCGAAGTAGGTGACTGGCGCCTTCGAGTCAACGCCTCAATAGCTTATTAAGTAGCAATTTTGCAGTATACCCAGTCAGGAATACTTTGTCTTCGAATTATTTTAGATGTCAGTAGGCATATACCGCCTCGGTTTAGTTTGGTATAGTGGACCGCTTATTGTCCACTTTTTGTCAGATTTCTCAGCTGTATCTCTTTCATGCATCGAAGCATAGAAATAAATTCAACAAGTTCTTGTTGGATTTGCCTATTGGTCGTGGTAAAATTGACATTGGACTTGTACCTACAAAAATCTGTCGAACCTGTAAAAACTCAAGACTTATGAACATGCAGACCTTGCTTGCAATATCCAAATGTCGATACGGTTAATTTCATCTATGAAACTTGTTCCTGCCGACTGAAGCAATAATGGCTCCCTAGTGAGGGTTCAGACACCTCTATGTGGTTACCCAATCTTATATCAAACCAGCGTTTGTCAAATTGAATTCGAGAAAAATCGTACGTTTTTCGGTTTCCACATCAAAGTGCTTTCAAGCAACGTAACTTAGCGAACAGGTTCCCTTCTCCTATAGGTTAGCAGCTCCCCGTACCACTACTAACAAAACAAGCAACAACATTTCTGTGTGCGAACATTGCTAACCCAAACATTGTCCATGTCAGTGTATTTCATTGGCCAATAATTTCTCACTCTTGCTGCAAGCTATATAACCCCTTCGCTGCAAATTTCCTGTCAAATTAGCGCAAAAAAGAAGTTAATTAAATATTTAAAACTCTTAGATTATGGAAAATCCTAACAAGTTCACTTTAATGATTATTGCTTCAAGTTTTCGGGTGGCAAACGCACCCAAACGCCTCCCAAGTCCCAACCGCCATTATATACTTTGCGTTACTTTGGGACACAAGCCGAACCCTCAAAGTTCACAATCCGTTTCGCCATCATTATTGTGTATTTACAAAATCACGAAAGAAAAACACTCAAGATCGTTATGTATATTTAATGAGTACGAGTTAAAAGTGGTTCGTATTGGTTTGGCACGCCGAAACACACCGCTGTTAATTCTCACTTCTGGCAGTAACCAACAACAGGCAGCAAAGTCCTTTGAACAGAAGATTTCATTTACCCATCAGACTTTTTTGCTACATATTCTGAAAATCGAGTCGGTGCTGGAAAAGTAGGTTACTAAGGAACGGGCTCCTTCTTCGAACATGCTTTTGCGCAAAATTCAAAGTATATCAAGCGGTTTCGGTTCTTTTTGTAGGTGGCAAGAGAAATTCATTTTAATTTATATGCATAGCCCTCATAATTTGAAATGAACTCTCGCACACAGAATAATGGAGGAACCTTAAACTTTTCGTAAAAGTGTAATTATTCGTTATGTTACTTCCCTTCCCGTTTCACACACCCTTTTGTCAAATTAATTACTCAAACTTTGTTACGAAGTTGCCCCTTGGGTTGACTGTGGTTGTCAAATAAATTTCTTACATGGTGTTCTTTGTGCAAATTCCTTAAATAGCTCGGTAGGTCGATTTGTGTGTGGGTGAAGACATTTTTGTGAAAAACCAGTCAATCAACTGCAACTGTGTGTTTCAGCGAAGCCTGAAAGGCACCCATCCAAGGGAACAAGAAACGAAAAATACAAAAATAAAAATGTGTAACACATGAGAAAATTTATACTCATATATTAAAAACGGATGGACAGAAAAACTTCATAAAGGATATAGGGAAATTCATTAGCGCTATCAGGGGTTGAGGGTAGTTCCTTCGAGAGTAATTAGAGAGCACATTTATAGCAGAACTTTGCCCATTACTGCATGTGAAATTAGTTTCTCAATCAAAGAAGTCTTTGCGATGGAAAAGGCGTCCTTCTTGTCCTTCGGGCGGACGCTGTATAGTTCTTTTTTGTCTATGCAAGGAATGGTGTGTCATAAATTTGCCACCAATTCATTTGTAATCTCCTTATGGTTGTCCGAACTTGGACATTATGTGGTCTGGTTTGCAGGGACGTTTTTCAAACGTTTTCAGTTTGGTTTTCTGATTTCGGCAATCATTTTCTGCCAAAGTTTCTTTGGTTGGTATAATTTTTATAACTTTCTGCAATTCAAGAACTGTGCAGAGGTTTCAATAAAGAAAGGTTGAAAAATGTCATAGCACTCGGTTGAAATATTGAATTTCTGTCAGGAGACGGACATAGCTAGATATGTCTTGTTTTCGTTGACATTGTGGAAAATGTTGTTGGGGTAACACGGTAACAGCTAAAAGCAGACTGAGAATTTTTTTAGAATACGATTTTTCAAGTGCATGGGTGGTTTCGATGTGGTTCCTCATCCCACCACCCTTAGTAGAATCTAATGGTCAAGAAGCTGTCCCATAATAAGATACAACAAAAATAAATAATTATGTGGCGCAAGAGGTCAACAAATAAAAAAAGAGCTCTACCTATTCGCCTCCCCTGTACTAGCTAGGGCAAGAGACAGCGATCGTTATAGGAAAACCTTTATTCGACTCCCCTGAAGAGGTGACGAAGATTAGTATCATAGTACCACACTAACCAATGATCAAACCACGGACTTTTCACTGTCAATTGTTCAACAGCAACTGGACTTGTGTCACTAGATCACCATTTTTATCAAACTTTCTCGTACAAAATTTCGAAACCGTGATGTTAATCAATTCTGATCACAAACTTAAAAAAGTGGGTCGCAAAATTCTGTCCGGTCTGTCCGTCTGTCTATCTGTCTGTCTGTCCGTCCTTCCACAGACCAACAGCCTAAACGGCTGCCCAGATTTCGTTCAAACTCCGAATTTGGAGTCTGTGGGCTTACTGTTCGGACCCGTTTTTTTTTCCAAGGTAACCTCAATATTAATGGTACTTCCCATACAAAATCTTCGTACCAGTTTGATTTGCTCGAAAACGGCTCTAACGATTTAAACCAAAATTGATATTTAATCATAAAGTGGGTGAGGCTACCATGACGACATACCCAGTTTTTGGCTAAAAATTCGAGTAAAGGTATTTTTGAAATTTGGACATATCTCGAAAATGGTCAATACGATTGTAACAAAAATCAACTTTTAAGGTAATGTGGTAATTTCCAACTTAATGGCAAACTCAGTTTTTCTCTGTATTATCACAAAGTCTATTTTTGAAAAAAGTATTTTTTAGTTTACCTGAAAACGGCAATAACGAATTTAACCAAAATACAAACTTAGATTAATATAAATGTTCTTAAAATTGTTGCGTCCTTAATTTTCAATTCGAATCACCGAAAACGCTTATTTTAAAAACTGCTCATATCTCAAAAACCCTATTTTTTAATTTCGATAAAACTTTAAAAAATTAATGCTTGTATCGCGAAACATAACTTATAATCGGTTTTCAGCTATATAGTTAACAAATAGTATTTTGCAAACAAAACATTGCAATTTTTGGTACTGTTTTGTCTGCCCAATTTTTACGAAAACCGCTCTAAAGATTTTGATCAAAATGCATACTAAAGTTAATATTAATATTCTAAATAAGATTCAGTACTTAGTTTTTCTCCAAAAAAATCGAATAAATTTGTTTTTTAGTTATTTCTCAAAAATTACTACCCAAAAGCCGATCTCTATTTATATACATTTTAAAAGTTCAAATTGCAACAGCCATTACAAATGTTATAACAGCAACGCAAAACTTATTTTCAGCAAATAGTATCCACTTCTACGTCATTCTTCTATTCCAGTCAAAAAGAAAATCATTCCCAAATAGATCAAAAATCAAAAACTCCTACTACACTTGTTCTCGTACTCAAAAACTTGTAAAGTGTAAAAGCTATAAAATAGTTCAGTAGGCGCTCACAACTCTCTAACAAGAACTTGCGGCAGTTGTCTGTTTCCAGAGCTTCAACGTTTAAAAACTAAAAGTAAATTTTATTTAGCACTATGTATTCCTTTTTCTATATTTCATGAACCGTTTCTTTTACCTAGCTTGCTTCTCAGATCCTTACCTACCTATCTAATAAAATAAGAAAACGTTTGACGAACGAGAAAGTTTTGTTCGACCCAGTCGTGCACTTTATTTTTAAATAGAGCAGGGAGAATGAAAGTACATGAATTTTGTTATAGGTTGGGTCTTCTTAGAAGAAGTTCAAAGATTTGATTCAAAAAATGCTACAAAATCACGGCCTTAAAACGCTTAGATCACAAAAATACTAAAGTACAATCTTTTGAATCACCTCATTGACCAAGTTTTTAGAAACCGAAAGGCCTACCGATATTGTAACAGGTCAAATCGGGCGGCGAGGCTTTCGGGATGTAGTGAGGTCAGGGGGCTATAGTTGACTACATTATTTCTAGAACAACGGTTTTTCGTTATAAATTTGACGACTAAAGCTAGCCTGCTCTAAGCTCAAAGGTCTGTTTTTGACACCATATCACAAATTTCGACAAAAAGAAATTGAGGCCGCTTGTGATTACCCTGCAACTAAAAATTTTTCGAAGCTGTTGGTGAATCCTCTTTAAACTTTAAACCTAGATCGTCAACAAGCTTGTAAGGGACGTAGTTTATGAAGTGCTGTGGAATATTCTGCTCCAAAAGTCCTGTTCCTCTTTATCTCTGCAGTAGTCTACTGTAAGTAAGTAAGTAAGTAAGTAAGTTATTCATTTATTTACATTTCAATATACATAAAGTACAAAATATGAATTTAAGAGCTACGGCTTTTAGCCTTCAGCCAAAGAGTCCACTGTAAAGATGTCTGGCATTTGGCTGTGTTTTCAGTGAGGCAGTATACTACCGCGTTGAGTACTTGATCCGTATTTTATCAAAATATGTTAAAGTGTTTGATCTGTTTTTTATCAAAATATTTTAGAATGTTTGACCTTATCCGTCAGCCGAAACCGAAATCGCTGCACATTAATCAGAAGAATTTTAAAAGCTATTTACATTGAAAGATATGTCAAGCTGGTTTTAAAGACTTGCCGAATGATTTCTTCATCAAAAGGCTTTAAAGAATATGAAGGTAAATCTCGTTCTCAAGTTTAACTAATCGCTACTTTGGAGCACTTTTACCCGTACATTGCTTTTTATATTTGGGCCGAAAACATCATCAGCAAATAAACAATTTTGGCTCCTCTATAACGAAACATTCACTGTGAACGGTATTACCCAGGCTTAAATACGTTACCCACTTACAATATTCTTCGATATCGTAAAACATCGCATAACCAGAAAAGTGAAATGACCAATTCGGCGTACGACTGGGAAATGTTGCAGCTGCAGCATTCGAAATCACATTTCGGCTGTAATATTTATCCACGCAAGGGCTACTTCAATTCGGTAAACTGTGTCCATTTTTTACTGTCTTGCCCTAGTATTTTTTTGTCTGTCTTATTTTTGTCAAATAATCTGCGCAAAGTTTTATCAGGCAATCGTAGGCACTGTCAAAAAAAAAAAAAACTGAAGTTTTCTTGAAAATAAATTCCATTCGAAGGGTATAAAGAGCACCCCATTGTTCACAGGCTAAAAGTATAAAATGATTAACCTGCCACAGAGAACACCCTCCAGCTATCTGTCTACCAAAAAAACATTACATCGAGTTGTATACTTGCCAGCAATTCCCTGAGTTGATACACACGCCACCGTTGATCACTAACAAATTTAAGAACACCACACCTCCCATTCATTCGCTTTGTATTACCATCATAAAGTTATTTCAGTAAATTTGCATAAAGAATGTCCAAACACAGCGTTGATAAACAAAATAATTAAATCTTAACGCTTCCCAGGCGCTAAGAACTTCCTCCAGAGACAAGGCAAATATTTGAATAAAATTCAACATTCCAACCATTAAGTCTGCCAATTATTCCAATTCCACACGAAAATTCAACAAAACTTAATGAACCATAAAATCAGTAATAAGTCACAACTTTCTCTCCAATTGATTTAATTAAGGAACCTTCGAAGCCATTAGGATCACAGCAGCAGTACAACTGGTAGCTATGTACCTAGGGAAACACATCCCCCCCCAAAAAAAAAAAAAAAAAACAGCAGCAGCAAAACAACTCATTAGATTTGCATAAAATTTGAATGGGAACACAGCTGCCATCGGAGGAGAGCCTCCTCGGGCTGTGCCTGTTTATTCATCAACTCTCCACTACAACATCTTTATCATTAATTCATTTCATTTGAAAAAAATACGCAAGCGTATATATACAGAATGTACAATCATAAGACAATTGTGTTCGTGGAACAACAATTTCCACATCTCCGGGGAGAGATTATTTATCCATCCTCCACAGAAACAGCAACACCACCGACAACAACGACGACGACGACGACGACTACGACAACGAAAACAGTGAAGACGACGTTGACAAGAGATTCATTTGCATGGGCGCCCTAATTAACATGTTAAATTGGCGTCACACCATCCGCCGTAAGCTAAGACAACCTCCTTCCCTTGGCGACATTCGAATCCGGGAGCCAAAGAAAAAGAAAAAAAACAGCCGTGCTTTGCGCATTCATTACACCTTACATGGGCGCGATGGGGTATGTGCCTTTGTTGTGACAAATACACGACTGGCAAGGCGGAAAAAATGACAATCAAAATCCCTGTACAGGTACAAGATGATGTCCGGAGAGTTCGCAGACGGCGGCGGGTGTGCACAAGGCATAGGCATAAATAACAAATTTTACGAGCGAAGCGAAAACAACATTTTGCGTTCGCTGTTCGGTATCCCTAGTTTGGCAGCACCTTCGGGTTATTTTTCGGTAATAATCCCATCGAGGTGTAAAATAAAGGTGTAATCTCTGTTCGGTCGTAAATTTCCAAGACGAAGGTTTAACCCTGATAATTTCGCTCAAATTAACCCGGTGGTAAAGCGAACGAACGACTTGGAGCAACAGCAGGCAAAAAAAAAAAAAAAAAACACATCCATGTGTGGGGAGAAAAGGTTGCGTATACGCCCCCGTACATATCTACCTGACTGAGGCATTGCGAAATTTCAAGATTCGAAAATTACCATGTTGACATCGAAGAAAACGCACATACAAACTTTACTCTGAAATTGTTATTTGCACACTCAACATAAGTTTATAGTGCTTCCTTAACCCTCTTAGAAGGGATTACGCAGAATGTCCCTTTGCGTATATATACACATTGTACGGTGCATGAATTTAATTTATTAAAATGGTGGAGGTTTCCGCTTCTGTGCCACCCATCCGAGGAAAGGACAGTAGACAAAGGTGTAGTGTAGTTAGTTGCTCGAAGGAGGTTGATTCCTAAAGGCGATGACAATATTCTCAACTTTATATCGTAAAATTGCCACGTTAGCAAATTAGCTTCGAAACAAGGACAAATCTGATTCCATGCTCTACCCAGATGGTGTACGGACATATGTGGGTGTAGCACATGGACGGGGGAGACACTTACGATCCATGTTTTGTCTTGAAAGGAGACATGACAAAATCCAATTGCGTATTTAAGGAGTTTTCCCCTCTCTCTCTCACTGTGTCATGTTGATAAATACAGAAATGAATTAAAATTCATGTGAATCTGCCTTGGATGAGAGAACAGCTGGATTATTCGCAATTGTTTGGTTTTTTATTATTAAGAAGGGTTTTCATGTGTATTTTTGCCCAAGGCTTTGATGGCATATATATCTTAAATAAACATGTGACGCAGAGTATACATATTACGCAGTTCATAAGCCTTGCGCTTGATTAGAGGGTCCCTGTTCTTGAGTTCGAACATCTGGCGATTAAATATTTATTTGTTTTTTGCACCGCATGCAGCCAGTCGTTTACATGTCAATTTTATTGAATTATAGAGTGATGGGCCATCCGATAGCTTACAATCTGTCGTTTTCGATTTGGAACAAAGGATCAATGAATCAAAGGAAACGCACGAAATTTAAATTTAAGTCGCTTAAATATGAATGGCAAATCGTTCTGAATAAGCGGAATCCGCGGAATGAGAGTGTTTGCCTTTGGATATCCCCCTCAAAATCGTCACTTGCATGACATTTGATATGAGATCCTTCACCCTAAATCAGATGCGATCCGTTACAGAGTTTCGGTACATTGATGTTGCGCGACAAAAGTATAACCGAACCGACTTTCAAATCCAAATTATGTAGAGGTAAGCCCGGAACATCCAAAGAGTTCAAAAACGCAACTAATCCCAATATAGTTTTATTTTCACGATGAAAGGCAGCATATGTCCTTCCTTTCGATCAAATATTACAAAAATCGAACGATGCGTTCCCGAGTTATGAATGAACATACGGACGTCAGTCTTTTTTATATATAACTGTACACAGCCGGCTTTGCCGTACCTTTCGTATTGAATCTTGCTCACATTTCGAAAAGTGCTTTATTTGGACAACGTCCATTAATAATTTTAATTATACCTACAATGTTAGAAACAGAGTTTTGTTTTATTTTTGAATGGGACGTTCACAACCCGTTTTCTTATCCCGCTTATGTTTTGCTTAGTACCACCTATAGCGTTAAAAACTATCCAAACTTTACAACTGGAAGCAATCGTACCCATTTACAGAATTTCAATTAACTCGGTGAAGCTGTGTCGGAGATCGGCAACGGTCTTTCAACCGAAAACCAACCATTCATATTCACAAAATTTCATTGAAATCGGTTGAGTGGTTTCGGAGATCGACAACAACGCCACCTATCGGGTCATCGTATCTTTTAAGACTGCCTAAACCTGAAATACAATAATACGAACAAAACAAAAGAAAAATCATAAAAATTGGGCCAGTGGTAATCGAGTTGTATCGTCACCGTCTCACCCCAACAGGATTATAGGTATATAAAGAAAATTAAAATTCTTTATTCAAAAGTTATATTAAATGCAATAGAAATAAATGATGAATAGCAATGTTGATTTTTTTCAATCAAACCGCAATGATTTTGACGTGTCGTCCAACCCTCCACTTTTTCACTAAATTGACAAACATCCATCGGTTATCCTTGCAATAAATTATTGGTCATAGTGAAAGCGAGACGCACGGGAAATTGAAGTCGCACGAATGGTAAATCGTTCTTAATAAGCGAAATCTGCGGAATAAGGGTGTTTGCCTTTGAATTTTCCCCTTAAAATCATCACTTATATGATATTTGATGTGAGATCCTTCACCATAAAATAAATGCTATCCGTTGTAAAGTTTCGGTACATTGATGTTTCGCAACAAAATTTTAACTGAACCAACTTTCAAATCCGAATTATGTAGAGGTAAGGTAGCATAATTTCCTTCCTTCCAACCAAAAACTATAAAAATCGAACGATCCGTCCCCGAGTTATGAGTGCACATACGGACGTCAGTCTCTTTTATATGTCAGGTCCAAAAGTATCCTATCCTTCAAGCGGGAACGAAGAATATAAATCCATAAAATTTCATTGAAATCGGGTCAGTGGTTTCGGAGATCGATTACAACGCCATATAGCGGGCCAAAAATCCTATCTTTTAAGTTTGCGTTAACCTGAAATACAACAATACGAACAAAACAAAAGAAGAATCATAAAAATTGACCCAGTGGTTATCGAGTTATATCATCATCATCGAGTTTCATCCCGAAAGCATTATAGGTATGAATTAACCCTCACATGAACAGAAATTTTAATGTACCTACATGGACAGTATCTACCGTGGTAGATAACAGAATATTACATGCATTTCCTATGAGTTATTTCTGCTTGACAGCTGATTTACTTGCTAAATTGTCATTTTTCACTCGTTCTCTTTATTTAACTACTACCTATAATGTTTTTTTTCTCTAGATAACGGTTTTTTCCAAGGTTTTGAGTGCATCTCTCTTTTTGTGCCATTTAAAGTTAACTTTTTCGCTCAATTTGTTTGTTTTCTTTTTTTTTTCTTCTATTTTTCTTTACTGCCACTCTTTCTCTTTGTTTTGAATGCGTTACTCATTGAAGCTAGGTTTTTACCGCAAATGAAGAGTCACTCCTATTTAAAATTTGCACGCAAAGTTAATTTTGGTAAAACACTATACGTGGTATTTTTTCAGTGAATAGTTGTGTAAGGATGGCACAAAGTGGATAAAAAGTGCACCAAATTTGCGCCGTGAAGGGGCGCATAACATATTCCGAGAAACAACATTTGTGGGTCCACATCCAGCTACCAAAGTTCTAACAGATCCGTATAATGAGCCCTTCCATTCAAGACATAATTTGTCGACACACTATACTCTGTTCAATTCGTATTTTCAGTACAGGGAAGATAGGCTATTTGCCTTTCACCCTAACTATTATGGATTTTAATAAGCTGTCTCCATTTTAAAGCTCTCACATGGTTGCCATAGTGAGCACTATAAATTGGCTTAATTCTCTCACAAATATCGGTAGGGCTACCAAATACCAACTCTTTATTAAGAAAAAATGGTTTAACTGCATATTAACAGATCCTTCATAAATACAAAATGATTAAAGGAGTACCTAAAAACTGTATGGCAACATCCCACATAATCAAATTCATTTATTCGCTCTCAAAAGCTTTAAAAAGCACCAAAACCGAAAGTTCTGTGAAAATATCCATAGAAAAACCCGTAAAGATATTTTTGCAAATAGATTATGGTAGCACTCTTCTGAGGTGCTTAAAACACACACATGTTTATTTTCTGCGATAAAATAGCAACCGCACACGAGAATATCACCCTCGTCGTCATCCTCATTCTGCTCGCGACTGGCTGGCAGACTGGTCATGGTGGGATGTATGCGCCTTTGAGGAAAATTGGGTGGGTTTTTCGTAAATGACAACAACAAATTCTTTGGAATCACCAGTGGTTTCGCTTTTATTTCAGTGGCAAATCTTGTGTTGAGTGCCGTGAGAGTAGCTACAGGCACCACTGGTAGAAAAAAGAGCTTCCCATAAGGCCTGTACTGAAAATACGAATTGAACAGAGTATAACAAAAGAGCTCTCAGGGATTTCGCTAAGTGGAATGAAAAACATCCCGAAAAAGCTCCTCTAGAATGGAAAGCTATCAACGAACAAGAATTTTGTGCCTAGGTACCTGGGTATTTTGTTGGTCATGGGCTGCCACCGATCTAATTACGAGACAGTGGCTGAACTTTGGAAAAGCAATGCGCTTCCTCTATATCGAGCAACAATGTCGGTCAGGCGATTCAAGGCGATTTCGCGATTTATACGGTTTGATTCGGATGCCACACGAACATCTCGGATGGCCACTGATAAAGCAGCTCCTATTCGTGATATCTTCGATATGATCAACTCAAATTTGACGCTCAATTTTAGACCGTACGAATCACTTACAGTGGATGAGCAGTTGTTTCGCTATAGAGGTCACATAAAGTTTACCCAATATATGCCTTCGAAACCGGCCAAGTATGGAATAAAATTTTGGTGGGCTTGTGACTCATCAACAGAATACCCTCTCAACGGCCAAATTTATACCTGTAAGGTGAATGGCAGCAGAGATGTGAATCAAGGTGAGCGAATAGTGAAAGAACTGGTTGCACCATACAAAAATATTGGACGAAATATCCATGTTGAGCCAATACACAACTAAAAGAAAAACGTATAGATAGCCACAGGCTGTATTTTATAATTTGATTGACCTTTCAGGACTTGCAGCGTATATCATTTTTTCAAAGAACAATTCGCTGGGTCCTGCAGCTGTGAAGCAAAGCCAAAGGCGAAATTTTCTGGAAAGATTGGGCGAGAACCTATGCATCCCACATATCAGCTCTCGGGCACAAAATCATAGAGTGACAGGTATTTTTACCATAAGAAATGCTATGGAGTGTTTGTTAGGTCACCCAGTAAATACAAACAATTCTAATGACGAGTTTACTCCTGACGATCCAGAAGAGCGGGATTCCAGTGGTCGTTTACGGCAAAAAGGTGTGTGCTTTATGTGCTACCAACTAAATAAAAAAAAAACGTGCTACGCGTCAAGCCTGTGTCAGCTGCAAAAAACCTGCGCTGAACATAGTCTCACCCAGACAAAATGTGAAAAGTGTCAATTGAAAAAATGAATAACTTTATATTATTTGCCTAATTAATGGTACAAAAACTGTTTTATTCTTTTTATTATTTGCTATGTCTATTTGCATATACACAAAAGTGTGGACTTTTCAGCTGTAACAGGTAAAAGACACATGTTATATCCAAGCAAACCAGCATATTTCATCTAAATTCGGTGAATATCTACCTGGGTAGATACTGTCCATGTAAGCCAAAAAAAACACTTAACTTCAAAAACTATACATAAAAATGTTTTTAAAGTATGAACATGCTAATAATCTGAAATAAATCATAAAGTTAGTCACTGAGTCGGACCCATACCAGAATCCACTGACGAATCGAAGAGATTTTTAGAGATAAAAATTGAAATATCTACCCGGGTAGATACTGTCCATGTGAAGGTTAAGAAGATTACCTATTATTAAAGAAAATTTAATTGAACTGAAAAACGACATACGCCTACAACGCCACATGTTGAGGATTTTCCGACGATGTGCACTAAGAAATTCAGTTTTTGTTAAAAATAATAAATTAATTATTTTATATGTATTTTATCACATCACATCACACTATTATATAAAGAGGTAATGTTTGTTTGAGGAAGGTAATCTCCGGAACTACCGAACCGATTTCAAAAATTCTTTTACTAATAGAAAGCTACGGGATAGAGTATTGCGATAGGCTACTTTATTTTTTAATTTTTCCATTTTAGATTTTTTTGATTTTCTGCGCTATTTATTTTGACTTTGCTATATTAAAAATTAATTAGAAATCTACGTACCTACTATATACGGATTTTTTTTTCAAAAAGTGGATTGATAAAATCGAGATGAAATTAATGTATTATTATGTTGGTCAACAGTGATGGTTTGTTTTTGATATTGTGCATCGCTCCAACAGTTTCATTTCTTTTACACAGTTGATAAGTTAAAAATTAAATGTAAAAAGTTTAAACGCGGAGAAAATAGTTATTGAAAAGCAAATTTCAGTTATTTTTTAAAAATGCCAAGACGTATGCGCACAAATATTGGCCGACGAGGCAAGTAATTCAACAACAAATATCAACGAAGCCAACCTACAGAAGAAAGCGAAAAGTGGGACATCGCATGGCATAAGACCAGATCAACAGTCAAGAAAATTGAGAGTGCATGTAATGAGAACTGCGTCAAATCCTACCATTGCTGGGATGGGAGCAAGTTCAAATCGGAGTGGCAAGATGCACGTCGTTGCTGAAATTCGAAGGACTGGCATTTCAGTAGAAAGAACAGAACACTATGTCGGTGATGCGATTTTCGATATTGGAGCGATGACTATAATTGTGCTAAAAAACTACTGTGCGAGTGGCAAAGTAAAAGTAGCACCTGCGGAGCAATTTGAATCGGAGGATTTTCTAAAGAACATTTGACAGTACAACTGCTGTTTTCGTATGACTACATTGGGAACAAAAATTATTAAAAAAACTGGTTTCATGCCGACTGGCAGGGCAATATTTTCTCTTATACATCATGCACACATTTTCTAACAATGGCACGGGATTCTACGCCGCAAAACTCGGATTAACAGATTCAAGGCCAAATTTACCATCGGATGGGTGCCTTTTTGCCAGTAAATGAGGACTTACAGCTAAATTCGCAGGTGTACTTCATTTTGTCGGGGGATGATCAAGTCGATAGGCGTTACAGAGGGCAAACAGGAGTGACAAAAAACATAACTCGACAATTGCAACCATTATTATAATGCAATCAACGCTTTCATTAAAATGTTTAAAACGGCGATAGAGAAAATGAACTTAGAAGATCGCAGATTTGTCTTCAATCCTAATAAAGGAACCGCACTTTGGAAAAAATAGAATGGATAGGAAACGGGTGGTATCACTTCCAATACAAGAAAAATTATTTAACATTTTTAATTTTCTAATTCGGATGTTCCGGACTTACCGCTTCACAATTTGAAATTAAAATTCGGCTCAGTTATCATTTTGTTGAACAACCTTAGGGCATGGGGATTATCACGATTCTGAGTTTAAAAGGCAAACATTGTCATATCGCGGACTCCGCTTACTCAGAACGATTTGGCATTTAAGTGTCTATGACAAATAATAAGTCGCAAGGATAATCGCTGGATATTTCTAGCATCAATCTTGAATTCCCATGTTTTTCACATGGTCCAATTGTATGTGGCGTGCTCACCTGTAGGCAAACCACTTTAGTACAAAAGCGGAAGGTTGGCCGGCACGTCAATCATTGCGATTTTATTGAAATACATCGACATTGCTATACTTCAGTTATTTCTATTGTATTAATATAACTTTTGAATAAAGAATTTGAATTGACGGAATTACGTAAATTAGCATGCGTTTTGTATGCTTGGAAATATTATTTTCATTACATTTATGAATTTGGGCAGAACGGAGTTCGCCGGGTCAGCTAGTCAATATAATAACTCCGATCGAAGCATCTGTTTTAAACGATATTTATTTTGTTTACATCCTCGTTGACGATATTTGCAGCACGTATTCTGTCAATGTTATGCCAACGCCATAAGGTTACATCAAAAAAGTTTGAATTGTAAAAGTGCTATGGTTACATTAGATATAATTTAATATGGTGGTTTAGTATTCTTAAATTTTCTAATTTTCCGCGCAATTTTCTTAATTTTTTCTTTCATAAGATTTTTCTCCTGACAACAACAAACACAACAAAAAAAATTTAGCGAAATCGGTCCAGCCGTTCACGCGTGATGCCGTGACCAAGGGAAATAGGGATTCATTTTTATATATATAGATTATTTTAAATTAGAGAAAATCGATTGGAATGTATTTCTAGTGCAAGGAAAAACGTTTTTCTTTTCTTCTTTTTTTGCAGCCAACCAATAAAATGCGTAGTTCATGTTCGATTTGACAGCAGAAATCTAAAATCTGACATCAAAATCTGAAAAACCAAATTGGAAACGACATTAGTTGATATTTTCCAAGACGTGAAGTAATCCCAAACGGATTAATGCCAATATTTGGAATTATTTCGTTTTCCACGAACACAGCAAAAGGGCGGAAAGAATTTTGTTTTTTCAACACAACTCCAAAGTCAGCAATAATATGATAGCCCAGTCGTTTGCTAAAAATTAATACTTTTCAGATACTAACTGTTTCAATAACATTGCAAGAAAATCGAAGTGAAGTTGAACGTTCCGTTTCACCCAATCGTGTAGTTATTTTCGTATTAATCTTTGTCTGACGTCTGTCTTATTTTGAAGACTTCTGTTCCACATCTTTTAACATGTGATATTTTGGTCACTAAACATATTTTTTTAAATGTGCAGGTGGGAGCAAATAAAAAATGTTTACAGCAGAAAGCGATTTTATACACGGCAATTAAACAGTGGTTGAGAGAAAATTGTTTACACGGTTCTATGTAACTCTCTTCTATATTTCTCACGCTTGAAAGGATAAAGTGCACTTTTGGGTCGTTCGAAACACTCGCGTTCATCAAAAGTTTGCTTAGCCTATTTCCATTGAGTATGTCATGTGGGTAGGAAATAAAATAAGCCACCCATAAAATACAAAATTAGAAGTTTCCGCAGGGCCCTAGGCCAATCTTCTGACAAACAATTTGCCTGCTTTTACGTTTTTTGACAAACGTAGGGTAGAAATTTGTAACTCTCATTAGATTTCTTGTTGCCCTCAGTCTAGTATTGATGTTTATTAGAACTAAGAACATAGGTGGAGTTGATGTTGCCAGTCAGGACGCAAAACAAAAATAAAGCATTTGCATTTTCTTTTTCGTTCTTTTCAAGGTCCGCATATTTAACAACTTTAATCGACTTATGTAGGAGGGAAGACGACTTTCGGGGTCCCAATGTGACTAACGAAATGCAAATAGAAGAAATTGCTGGTGACTGATGTAACATTATAAAACAAACAAAAAATGTGAGGTTGCTATTTAATGTTACCATACTTAACAGCTACGCAAATCGACTGCGCACAGTCTTAATTGTGACCACCGAAAGTTATTATAGTATTTTATCGCTTTTATTGGCAAAAAATATGCACACATACTACCAGCTAATGTCCGATGTAGGTGTGCATCAGCGTTACCATAATTTGCCTGATCGGGCCATTGCCAAACCAACAAAAAATTCTATAACCACAATTTCTTATTTCATCACACAAATTATCAATCTGTTTCCTCCATAAACAAGTTCACGTATTGAAAGCGGCACTGAATTCATTCTGATGGACGTTTCATTTTCGTTTGTTCCCGTCATAATAATCCGACTTCGTATTTTTTGTCTTGTAAGTACGTTACAAGTTGTACCTCTCACTTCTGTTTGTCATTTCTTTTATTGTTTGTTGTTGTTGTCGTTTGTGCGTAGTTTTCAAAAGATATAAAGTACTAAATAGTTAAAAAAAAAAAAATAATAACTAAATAGTTGGCGCAACAGGTCTGGAGGGACCCTAAGCCTAGCTTTTCTCAACCATTCGAATGGCTGTGCTGCCCCTAAATTCTTTATTAGGATAGGAACCTACTCTCAAATAATTGTATGACTGTGAGAAGTTCTCAGCAGATCACGCAGTGGAAACAAATCCGTTTTTCATGGCCAATTTCTTCAACACCCCAATACACTAACCACTTTATGCCCACAAGGGTGTTTAAGTATCCTACAATTTTCAATTTAATTCAGACCCCACTAAAATGGTGTTAAATGTAAATCAAAAGCAGACACCATTCCCGCGCACAAGGCATCTATTGCGTTTGATAAACTCTCTGTGGGTAAAATACCACCCCCACTCCCTTTCACCATTAGCAGTATATTGGTTTTCTTCTTAATTGGTGATCTAAAAATTCAGTGTCCTAAATTGTTTGCCAACTAAATGGTACAGCTAATAACAACCCTTCCAGAATCCAACAAAATTTTCCAACCCAACCTCACCTCCACCAACCAGCTTTATCCCGCTATCCAATTAAATTTTCCCAAATCACACGCTAAAAACTTTTCACTCCTACGAAAAAGCACAAAAGCAGTGAAACATTATTTGCTCATCGCTAATTCCCGAACAATCTCAAAAGTTACTACCATACACAATAAGCGAATAAAACTGTGTAGCAAAAAAAATTAAATTACAACCATCCCCCTTTTGAATAAAGGTTACAGTTCAGTTTAATTAAAACTTTTCCCTCAAGTTCTAGGATCTTCTTAAAAGACGAAATAAGCTACTAAAATAAAAACAAAATTTAAAAAAAAAAAGATACCCAAATCGCTCACTTTTTGTTAAACGACGACAAGATGATCCAACAATGAGGGGTGCAATTGTCTAAATTAAAAAAAAATAAGAAGAAAAGTATTCTCGACACAAAAAAAAAAAAAAAATCCCGTAACAGAATCACTCTCGCATTTCGTAGAGTAACAACTTTTGAAAAAAAAAAAAAAAAAAACACCATTTTGCTGGTATCCGACAACTAAACTACATCCCCTTACAGTTGTTTTTTTTTTCGCCGTGCTTTCAAAACGAAATTAAATTGCACGATATATTCTGATTAGATTTGTTCTCTCCTCTGCTACTATGGGGGTGGGGGTAGGTCTACTTGACAACCCCCCGAGCATGAACGGAAGAGAAAGGCAGCGAGAAAAAGAAAACGAAACATAATGACATTACTACCATTACCACACCCCTTAATCCGCAGATTATCTTTCATTTCTAGGGAATTGGAACTCCTCCGGAGGTGCCGGCTTCTTTCAGTTTTTTTTTTTTTTTTTTTTTTCAGAAAAAGCCGTTCTTACGTGAGCTTCCTTCCGTACCGTTTGATAAAACATCAATGTTCAAAAATATTCGCATTCCTTTCTCTTTCGTCGTAATACTTTTACCAACCCATTTCTTTTTGGCCTCTGGTAAGATGTGAATGATTATGGTGTAAGGATTCAGTGGTAATGCGTTGATGAAATGGATTAAGGGTGTTCCCGAAAATATCTATCTAATAATACAAATATGTGCGTGCTTTCTGTGGAAATTTGTGGCAATATTGGTACATATACGCAGAGTTAGGCGAAAATGTCAATATTTCTCTACCGGAGTGTAGTTGTTTTAGATGATTGCCCTTAAAATTGCAAGTTTAACTTGTGTGAAATTAAGTTTTTCCCGAGGAGTTCAATCGGGAATTTTCGCCTTTCCCGGGAGAAGTATATAAAAAAAAGGGGTTCAGTAAAATCACCACTAAGCAGCTGCACCTCAATCTAAATTATACTTTTGAGAAATAAAAATTCAATTACAAGGTGGCTTTCAGGTAGGTACGTCTTCATGGTTGTTGAAAATCGACGATCCACAATCGGCTTCCGATTATGTCTTCACGACCTATTTGCAAGGACTCTCGGTTAAAAATGCGACCGATTTTTAGTTAGGTGTTATTGTGAATGACCCGCTATTTCGGTAGCTGTCACTTTTGATGCTTTTATTCATTAACATTTGACAAGTACAATCTACGCCATTACTAAAAATGAAAGACGATACACGATAGCCCAAAGTGTTGAAGAAAACCCAGGTTTGTCCATTCCTCGTCGTTCTTTGGAATTGGGCATTCCACAAACGTCGTTACACCGTATTTTGCATAAAGTCTTGGGTCTTAAGGCTTATAAAGTTCAGTTAACACAAGAACTCAAGCCGGCCGATCATCAACAACGTCGTGTCTATGCTGATTGTGTCCTTGAAATGCATGAAAATGATCCGGAATTCCATCGAAAAATCATCTTGACCGATGAGGCCCAGTTCCACCTCGGTGGCTACGTCAACAAGCAAAATTGTCGCATCTGGGGCTCGGAAAACCGAAGAGTTATTGTTGAGAAGCCTCTCCATCCTCAACGTGTGACTGTTTGGTGCGGTTTATGGTCCGGCGGGGCCATTGGACCTGACTTTTTCGAAAATGAGGTTGGATCAACAGTTACGGTGAATGGATTGAGCTATCGAGAGATGATTAATGATTTTTATGGTCGGAGTTGGATGGTATTGATCTGTACAACGTTTACTTTCAACAAGACGGCTCTACGTTCCACACAAACAACGAAACCATTGATCTTTTACGGGAAAAGTTTCCGGACAGTGTTATCTCTCGAAGAGGTTATCACAATTGGCCACCGAGATCTTGTGGTTTAACACCTTGCGACTTCTTCCTTTGAGTCCACGTGAAAGATAAGGTCCACACCAACAGCCCAGCGTCGATTCAAGACCTCAAAGGTAAAATTCGTGAGGCTATCGAGGATATAGGGCAGCCACTTTGCGATTTGGTTATGTAAAATTTCATGAAAAGGATATGGTCCTGTATGCGTGCTCGTGGTGGCCATTTGGCTGATGTTTTTTTTTTTCAATATTAACAGCATACCTTCCCCTTTATTATGAAATAAACATCCGATCATTTGTCTCAAAACATTTTTCTTTAAATACCAAAATAACACCTCTTATTGGAAAACCTGTTACTATCTAAACAGTGCCTGCTTCGCTTCCCCAGTGTTGCACTTTTCAATTTTAAAAATAGATTTAATGATTTATATCTAAATCGTTTACATTATTGGGCTCTAAAAGAAAAGGAAAGAAATCTTTCATGACACTTAAACACTAGAAACAGATATTTTCTTCGTAGACAGTTCGAGTGCGCGTATAGCGATAAAACCTATCCCATCTTGTAGCCCCAATATTTGTCCAACTATCTGTTAAAACCTGATTCATTTTTGTGCGGAAGTTTTTAAACCTATTCTGGGCAAACACCTTTCAGTGAAATATCGATCTAGAACCGACGTATTTCTCACTGAAAAACTCCAAAAGTGCCCATTCATGGCAACCGCTCTTATCGCGCATAGCTTCGTAGAGAGTAGTGTTTCAAAAAGTTCGAATCATGAGAAATTCCCTCCTCAGCACAAGTCTACCCCGTGACGTTTGATAGATGTACGCTCCCTGTGATTCAATCTGAACTCAGTTATTCTTTGGAATTCACACGCGAAAACTCATCTCACGCAGCCCACCACAATTATGTAGAAGAAACTCTTTTGGAGGAAATAAATGAAATTGTCAGGAACGGCAGAAATACAAGTCCTTTTTCTTTGTTTTCTGCAAAATAATTATTCACAGTAACTTTCGCTATTTTTGTAGAAGCCCCAGGAGGTGCGGAGCAAACACTCGCATATGCTTTAGTCGGCAAATGAATGTAGCAATCAGGAATCTAAGTAAATTTTAATTAAATTACATTCTCCCAAATGTGACTAGATAAACATTGAGTCAGAGTTAAGGATAAGGTACTGGTACATACGATACCTCTTGGGGGTATGGTCTCAGTAAGAAGGCTCACAAATCCCTGTAAAAACAACAGGAAACTTTTTTATTTATTTTCTGTTTGCTGTACTGCCAGTATTTATGCCTCTGGGGATTATCCCTTTTTTTTATTTATTCTCGTTTGTTGATTATAATTATTTATTTTTTTCCCAGAGAAACAGTCTTTTTATTTTTGTAAGCTCATTACTAATGAACACACTGGGCATGGGCATGGCATACGTATATATACCTAAAGTGTTGAACCAGTCAACGAGTTGTGGTTTACAGTCGAGTTCTGGGAAGACCGACTTGTTTTTAATTAAAGATACATTTTGCAGGTATAATTAAAAGAAGGAGTAGGTATCTCAGCGAAATAAATATTCCTTAATGTGGTTTTAAACAACTCCAAATTGCAGTTATTAAGTGTTTCTGCGCAGATGATAGCAAACACAGGATGTTAACAGGTAAGCAATGGATGTACCATGTACGGCGTATACGTGACATATTAAGCGAGGGTGGCAGTAAGTGGATTCGAATTGGGGAATCTTTTCACTTTAGTTGATATGAAATACATGAGGTCTTAGCAACAAAGTCAAAGTGTCACTCCGCTTTGATAATAGTCGACGCTTTTTTTTTTAATTTCGTGGAGGGAGTCACTTAGTTCGAGGTGGTTGCAGACCCGCATGGAAGCAGTGAGAGCGTTGTACATTTTTAACAAGGTTGGCATCAGAAAAGTCGCTTTTTTTCTGTGCAAATTCGGGAAAGTGCAGAATAATTTGGTTTTGAAAATCGCAGGGATATTTTCACTTGTTGGGCGTTTTGCTTTTGAATTATGTTGGAAGGCAAGCTTTCGATATAAGTCGATTGAGTCCCTCTCATCGCCTTAACTCTAACTGGGGAATTGGTATTTTTGCTGCCTTTTTATAAGATCTTGGAGAAAACCCAGGAAGTCCAAATCGATACCCACCGCCTATGACAGCATTTATAGAGACGACCTATATAGAGCAATGTCTAGTTTTGGCATCCCTGCCAAACTCATCCGTTTGTGCAGGATGACAATGGAGAATGCACGCTGCTCCATTAAGGTCGATAAAGAACTCACCGAGACCTTCGATGTCAAAAAAGGATTTAGACAAGGCGATGCGCTGTCATGTGACTTCTTTAACATCGTTCTTGAAAGAATAGTGCAAAACTCAAACGCTAACACCAGAGGCACTATCTTCCATAAGTCCGTCCACCTACTCGCTTACGCCGACGACATCGACATAATCGGCAGAACGCAGCGTGATTTGAATGGCGCGTTCGTGGGCATTGAGACGGAAGCGGCAAAGGTGGGTTTGGCGGTCAATGAGGGCAAGACAAAGTATATGCTGTCATCAGGAAAGGACACCCAACACCGACGTCTTGGACAAAATGTCACCATAGACAGATATAACTTTGAGGTGGTAAAGGACTTTGTCTACCTAGGCTCCGCTATAACTTCAGACAATGACACCAGCGCTGAGATTAAACGAAGAATAACTCTTGCCAATCGCTGTTTCTTTGGGCTAAGAAAACAATTGAGTAGCAAAGCCCTCTCTCGAACAACTAAAGTGTCCCTTTATAAGACCTTGATCATCCCAGTCCTACTTTATGGTGCAGAGGCATGGACTCTATCAAAAGCGGATGAGGCTACTCTTGGCTACTTCGAGAGGAAAATTCTTCGAGTAATTTTCGGTCCCGTCTGCATAGACGGTGAATGGAGGAGGAGATACAACGACGAACTGTACGGGCTGTACAGCGACATCGACCTAGCCAGAAGAGTGAAGGTCCAACGACTGAGGTGGCTAGGTCATGTAGAGCGAATGGACGTCAATGCTCCGGCCCGGAAGATCTTCGAATCCACACCCGAGGGACGGCGCAGTAGAGGAAGACCGCGGCTCAGGTGGCGCATGCAAGTGGAAGGGGACCTTAACCAACTTAGCGTGCGAAACTGGAGACAGCTGGCCAAAGATCGTGCTGGCTGGAGACGCTTGTTGGTTGAGGCCCAGGTCCACCCCGGACTGTAGCGCCACCTTAAGTAAGTAAGTTTTATAAGGAATATCAAAGTGTTCTATATTACCATTGTATATATAGACTATAGTACTATCACTTCGACGAGAAGATCATTGCGCCACGATCGCAAACAACGCGATACTCGAATATTTGAATGGGTGAAGATCATAGATTTCGTTGGTTTAGAGTTCAGTTGGCGCAGATACCTCAATGTGGTGGTTGCTATTTTTTAAAGGGGAAAAAAAAACCAAATGAATGCGTATGCATTTGCACTGCTGTGTTATGACGCTTTCCCTTTCCGATTTCAGAGTGGGGATGAGGGGTGGGTGTTGTAATGTATTCTTTTTCTGCCTTTAATGCATTCAAAATATTATACCTCGAAAACCACCCAATCGATTGAGTTCAAATTTAAACATAATCTTAGGTATTGGCCCAGGAGTATACCTGTAAGGATTATTAAAAATTGTACAAAGGGGGGTGGCACCGCCCATACAAAAAAAAAACAAAACATTAAAAATCTTATATATCATGAACCAATACACATACAAGGACCGTATATACGCACGAACCATAGTATTAACGTCACCTTTCATGGGTTCACGCATTACAGAGAACATTGGCCACAAACACAATATAACCTATTTTTATATATATAGAAGATAGATAGATAGATTTGTCAAATGAAGGGCTGTTTTCCGTAGGTGAGTTTATTTATTTTTTTCCAGCAAACGATACAAACTGGTTAAATAATACCAAATAAATAACGGGTGATTTTTTAGCTGGTTTGGTTTTGGCAACACTGGTTTTTACAGCTGACGTGTGTTTAGTACCTTGTGTCACTGTCAAACAGCTTCAGTTTGGTTTGCAATTTAACCATGGATCGTCTTACAAATGAACAACGCTTGCAAATTATTGAATTTTACTATCAAAATTCGTGCTCGGTTCGAAATGTTCATCGCGCGCTGCTTCCATTTTATGATCGGCATTCTCGACCTTCTGAGCAGTCTATTCGGAAGATTGTGACCAAATTTCGCACCAAATTTACTTTGTTGGACATTAAACCACCAACACGTTTACGTACTGTGCGTAGTGAAGAAAATATTGCGGCCGTATCAGCTAGTGTGACAGAAGACCGCGAAATGTCGATTCGGCGCCGTTCCCAGCAGTTAGGCCTTTGTTACAGCACTACGTGGAAAATTTTGCGGAAGGATTTGTGCGTAAAGCCTTTTAAGATACAGCTTGTGCAAGAACTAAAGCCAGCCGACCTACCACAACGCCGAATTTTTGGTGAATGGGCTCTTGGAAAGCTGGCCGAGGATCCGCTTTTTTATCGAAAAATTGTGTTCAGCGATGAGGCTCATTTTTGGTTGAATGGGTACGTAAATAAGCAAAATTGCCGCATTTGGAGTGAAGATCAGCCAGAAGCATTGCAACAGCTACCAATGCATCCCGAAAAAGCCACTGTTTGGTGCGGTTTATTGGGCCATATTTCTTCAAAGATGATGCGAATCGCAGCGTTACTGTCAATGGTGAACGCTACCGAGCGATGATAACAAACTTTTTTTTGCCCGAAATGGAAGTTCTTGACTTGCATGATATGTGGTTTCAACAAGACGGTGCCACATGCCACACAGCACGCGAAACAATGGCGCAATTGCGAGGCGAGTTTGGTGAACAGTTAATTTCACGTTTCGGGCCGGTCAATTGGCCGCCTAGATCGTGCGATTTGACACCATTAGATTATTTTTTGTGGGGGTATGTCAAGGCTAATGTGTACAGGGACAAGCCCGCTTCGATTGACGCACTGGAAGCCAACATCCATGCATTCATTCGTGAGATACCGGCCGATATGTGTGAAAGAGTATGCCAAAATTGGACTCAGCGGATGGACTACCTGAGACGCAGCCGCGGTCAACATTTGCATGAAATTATCTTTAAACATTAAATTGCAAGGTTCAAACTATCGATTTTTTTTAAAAAAAAGTTCTAAACCTCTTAAAAAATCACCGTTATTTTCAAAATAAAAAGAGTAAACAAAAAATGCATTGCATATTTACAAGCTACACACTTTTGGTCTAGAAGCAAATCACTCATTTCTCATCCGATGATCACAGTTACTTAAGGAGAAGCCCTTGCCCCACTTTTCAGTCGCCCCACTCTCAATAGACGTTTCTCAACTGCCAGCTTTATATTTTCAAGTTTATTTTATTACTGCCTGCAATATGTATGTAGCCTAAGAATATAATATATTTATAATAACCACGCGCCCTAGCTTTTAGATTCAAAATATCATCCAACCATTAACTCAGTCCAGGTCTATTAAAATATGACGACAGCGCCCAACTCATTTTGGGGAATTGAATTTTACGACATGACTTCTGTGACTATGTCCTGATGAGCAGTAAAATTGTTATACGACAGACTTCAAAGTACATCTAAGACGCGCAATTCATCATCTTACATCTTACATCATCAACATCCCCATTGTACATGCAAATTCCATTATCGCCGAAAAAATTAAAAATATATTCATATAAACCTACCGAGAAATTTATAGATTCACGTGTAAATAAATTGCCTTTCGGTAATACGCGAACAACACTGACTTGACTTGACTTCGTCGCAAATGCCATGTAACCACTTCCCTACGGACTTAACCTCTACCACCTGGAAGTACAAAATTTGTATTTCTACCTTGCTGCCCAAGTTTTTTTTCGCGCCCACTCAACAGTTCGATCCACGACATTGGCTTTTGCATGTTGGATTATATTAAATTTAACGGTTTTCACTTTATGTCCTGTCATTCACTGTTTCGTTCTTTTCTTTTCGGTTCGTTGCTTTTTTTTTTCTCGAATGATTTCAGCTTAAAAAAACAGAGCCCCTTATACAAGTTATAAGCTCATGATAAAAAGTGAACTTTTATGTTACCTGTCATTTTCGAGAAGAGACCAAATAAAAGGAAAAAAAAAAATACAGTCGAAAAACAGAGCCCATCCCCAAGATGAAATGAATAAAGGGCAACACAAGAACAGGCGATACACATTTTTATACTAACATCAACCGGTTTTTATGGTATCAGATGGCATTGAATTGAAATTGAATCACGTAGGAATTTTTTTCCATTTTTTATTTTGCCCTATTTCCAGCAAATGGCGCTCCACTTCCCGCCCGGCGCGTTTATTCTGTTCACACCAAGGCGAATCTTTCTTTCTTTCTTAACATTTTGAAAAGTTGACGGTGTTGATAGAAATGGCAAACTGGGACGTAGATACCAACATTGAAGAGGCAAAGTAAGGACATTATTATGCGTAGCATAGATTGACTCCGCGGAAATATACACGCGACACATACCGAAGGAGTCGCGTCGTTTTTTATACCGCCTCCGCGAGAAGCCAAAAATAATTTAAATATTTACTTTTAAGAAGACTATTATATTTATTCAGATTCAGATCATCAAAGACCCAGTCGCAGTTTATGGGAAATTTGACAGTTTTTTTTTAGTAAACCAATTTATCTACCACAGTAACTCACCCGATTGGGTACCTAACAAATCCAAGTAAGACTGATAGAGGACTTTGGTGAGAAAGTAATTTACTGTTAGACTTGTTCTGCTGTTTAAAACCTTAAGTTTGAATTTGTTTTTTTTTTTCGGTATTCAAACCGGGGTCCGTCACTAGCTTGGTAGTCCAACACACTAAAAACTGAGCCACTTCGTCTACAGATATTTTGAATTGCTAACATTTTAAGTAAAAACTAATTTTATAAGTAAGGCTTGATATCAAAGCGAGTGATTACGTTCATATACTCTTAAGTTCTTACTTAAATTCCTAACATACTTACTTTGGTGGCGCTATAGTCCGGGATGGACCTGGGCCTCAACCAATACGCTTCTTCAGTAAGCGCGATTTTTGGCTAGATCATTATTCGCCTTTGATAGCGTCTATGCCTGCTGGTGCACCACAAAGCAGGACTGGAGTGATGAGGATCTTCTATCGAGTCTGTTTAGTATTTCTCGACTACGTCTTACTAAGCAATTGCCCTCTTAGACCGAAGTAACAGCGGTTGGCAAGTTTAATCCTTCGCTTGATTTCTGAGGTGATATCATTTTCAGAATTAACAGCGAAGACGAGGTAGACAAAGACCTGAACTACCTCAAAGTTATAGCTGTCTATCGTGACGTTCTGTCCGATTCGTCGATGTTGTGTGTCCCTTCTTGTTGACAGCATTTATTTTGTTTTACCCTCATTCACCACTAAACCCACTTTTGCCACTTCTGTATTGATATATACTTGCAAACGAATCAGTGACAGCTCGCTGGGTTCCTCCAATGATATCGATGTCGTTAGCATATGCAAGTACTTGCACAGACTTATGGAAAATTGTGCCTCTGGTGTTGGCTTGCAAGTTTCGCACAATCTTCTCAAGAATGATGTTGAAAAAGCAACATGACAGCGCGTCAGCTTGTCTAAATCCTTTTTTGACATCAAAGGTCTCGGTGAGATTGTTTCCGACCTTTACGGAGCAGCGAGCGTTCTCCATCGCCATTCTGCACAATCGGACAAGTTTGGCAGGGATGCCAAAACTAGACATGGCTCTGTATAGCTCGTCTCTATAAACACTGTCATATGCGGCCTTAAAATCGATAAAAAGATGGTGAGTATCGATCTGGTATTCTTGGGTTTTTTCCAGGATCTGCCGTAGTGTGAATATTTGATCGGTCGTGGACTTACCGGGCCTAAAACCGCACTGATAGGGACCTATCAGATCGTTGACGAATGGTTTCAGGTGTTCACACAGTACAGCAGACATGATCTTATACGCAGTGTTCAGGAGACTGATGCCTCTATAGTTGGCGCAGTTTAGAGAGTCTCCTTTCTTGTGGATCGGGCAAACGATGCTGAGGTTCCATTCATCAGGCATACTTTCGTCTGACCAAATCTTGGAGACGAGTTGTTGTATGCTCTCTACCAGGTCATCTCCCGCTGCCTTAAACAGCTCGGCAGTTAAGCCGTCCGGTCCAGCAGCCTTGTTGGACTTCAGCTTGGATATTGCTATTCTCACTTCATTTTGGTCAGGTGGACGGAAATCTTGGCTGTCATCGTCCAGGTTGAATGGTTCGTTCTGCCTGACAGCAAAATTTGTGTCGTCTTCGCCGTTTAGCAGTCTGCAGAAATGGTTTTTCCATGTCCTCAGCACCGACTGTGACTCTACTACAAGGTTTCCTTGTTCGTCTCTACAGGTCTCCGTTCGGGTCTTGTTGGCATGACACGTTCTTTTTACCTTTTGGTAAAACTTCCGAACATTATTCCTGGAGTAACACCTCTCTATATCCTCGATCGCGCGCTTCTCATGCTCTCTCTTTTTCCTCCGGAGAAGCCGATGTTCTTCCCTCCTTTTTTGCTCGTAGAGCTGTCGAGCTGCTCTCGTCCTTCTATGCAGCGACGCTTCGTAGGCACTTTGTTTTGCTGCATGTGCTTGCCGGCACTCTTCGTCAAACCAGGGGTTTCGGGGGGGTGGGCTGGTGAAACCGAGCACATCAGTTGCGGCGGTTTTGATGGCTTCTTGGCATCGGCGCCACTGGTCTTCCGCACTTGATGCTGGCAGCATAGGACTTCTCGAGAGGTTGAGGGATACGCGATCGGCATAGGTTCTGGCGGTTTGTTGCGTTTGTAGTCGTCAAACGTTAAATCTCCTCACAGTATTTTCTCGTTGTTGTGGCGTCTGGGATATCCGCATCCGTACCTTGGCTACAACAAGGTAGTGGTCCGAGTCTATGTTGGCCGCTCGAAAAGTTCGGACATCTAGAATACTGGAGGAGTGCCTTGCGTCGATCGCAACGTGATCAATTTGGTTGACGGTTTGATGATCAGGTGACCGCCATGTTCCTTTGTGGATATTGAGGTGAGGAAACCGTGAGCTAGCTATGGTAACATTACGTCCCGCAGCAAAATCATTCAGCCTAAGTCCGTTTCCAGACGTGGTGTCGTGTAGGCTATGTTTTCCGATTGTACTACCAAAGATGTCCTCCTTTCCTATTTTGGCGTTAAAATCACCCAAGACGATTTTAACGTCATGCTTATTACATTGCTCATATGTTTTGTCGAGGAGCTCGTAGAAACACTTTTTGGTAGCATCGTCTTTTTCTTCTGTGGGGGCGTGAGCGTATATTAGGCTGATGTTGGCGGATTTGGCCTTGATGCGGATAGTTGTAAGACGTTCACTAAGATGTCGAAAGCTCAAGACTTCTTGCCTGAGTCTGCCGCTTACAACAAATCAGACTCTGCTTTTGTTCCCTTTAGCAATCACCGTAGTAAATGTCACAGTTTTTCATCCTTCTTTTGTCTGGCCCATTCCACCGCACTTTCTGGACGGCGGTGATGTCTGCATTGTAGCTGTCTAGGGCTTTTTGCTAATTGTTCGGCTGCACGCGGTCTGTTCAGGGTTCGAGCATTCCACGTGCATCGTGCAGAACCGAAGTCATTGTCTTTTTTCGTTTTGCAGGGTCGTCAACAGTAAATCCGTCCATATCCGAGGCCCTTGGTTGTTTCGCAACAGTGTTATTTTTCCGTGGTTGGGTAGTTAGCCCCACGCACAACCCCCAACTTGGAGAACCAGGCCCTAAATTGACCCTAGGACAGCGGGTCGGATATTCCGTTGTCAGTAACCCACTTCGGGGATATGAGTGCTGCCGTTGACCCATAAAGGGTTCATCCGCCACCATCTCTATTTCAGCACCCTGACTAGTGCTGAAAAATCCCAACTGATCTTAGCTCCAAATATGTCAGAGTAGCTCACGCAATGTATCTGCCATCTTGACTGTTGACACCACCGTTGATCCAATCTTGTGGATTCATTCGCTGTGTGTCCTCTTTCTGAGGGGCTCATGTAAGACCTCTGAGACTCGATCAGGCAGTCATTCCAACAGAGCATTATATTGTTGCTATTTTCTTCGTGTTCAACACTCGCGCTTATAAGTTTAGCAAGTCAAGTCCGGGTGGACCCGGTGGTTACCACGGGGAGGTAAAATAAGCACAATTGATGTGTATGAACCGTTGCAACAACTGGACATCGCCAAGTTGATGCCAATCAGTGTCTACCCTATTCATACAACACCCAACCGCTAAACAATTTAATCAAAAAAAAAAAATGATTAAAAAAAAAAAATAGAAGACGTTCAACAATTTGGTTTTCAGTTCAAGGACTAATAGGGGCAGTAAATACTAGAAACAACTATAATGTCTATAATAACAATATTGAAAAAAGCAGCATACCTACCTATCTTAAAAAAAATTTTTTTTGTAATTTGAGCAGTTCCGTAAAACACCCTAACATTGACCACTTTTGAACTTTGAAACGTTGCTACTAATTGCTCTTATGTCGTATTAAGGATTTTAAGTAACTGTACTACGGGGACCGCGATCCAGTATTAATATATTTAAATCCACGGCGTTTTTTTATTTTCGTTAACAAAGTTATTGTTAAATAAGTAAGCGGTCAAAGTAAAGCACCTATTGCCCTAACATTGACCGGGGTTCATGACAGTCTTCCAAAAAATTATTTGTTTTATGTTTTTATTATTATTATAAAAAAAGAAATACATGAACGAACACAAATACTTTTTATTTCAGATTATTAAAATAAACCTAAAATCACATATTACTGGCATTTTTAAGTAACAAATATAATATAAACAATAAAATAAATAAAGTAAAAAAAAAAACTTCTTAATTCAGTCCTTAAAACACAAAATCACATATTATTCAGTTCTGTATAAGATTAATAATAAAAATAAATAAACGAAATTAAAATAAATACTTTTAGGTTTTATGAATGTTTTAGGAAATATTAGTTTAAAAAAAAAAATCTAATTCATCACTAAATTCATCTAAATTCATCTGTAAATGACTTTAATTTAGAAAAATGTTAAATAGCTGGAAAGGGAACACAAATGTTTTCAAAACAATACTAAATCAATAAATACATGTAATATGTATGCATTAACGTAGAAAAATAAATAAATAAGAGCTAGGCACACAAAATAGATACATTTTTAAAAGAACGTACATTTTAGAACGTACATTTAGAAACCTTCAAGTTTTTGTGATTTATTTTGAACTTAGAAAAGATTGAAAAAGATCTTCAACGGATTGATCTGAAAGCGGATCTTCAAGTTGTTGCTCTTGTAAGACCTGTTGATACATTTCTGCAATGTCGTCTGCAGAGGTTTCTGATAAATGATCTATTTCAGCCACCAATTCGGGTTCCGGTGTTATTCGAGATGCTGTTGCTGATGTTGATGGCGATCCACCAAAATCAACCATGGTTATACTTTTTCCCGGCTGTATCTACATTGACTTTAGTTCTTTTTTTTCTTGGTTGTGTGCTTTCTTTCCCATAACGAATTTCGGATAATAAAGTAATAACTGCTGAGGAAATATTAGTTCCGACATCTGATGATGAATTCTAAACTTCTACAGGCATTCTGGACAAAACCATGGCTGGATTGAATGGGACCACACCACATTTCTTGAACCCAGCTATCAAGTTATTCGACCTACCCTCCTTACTAACACTTTCAGCGACCAGCTGGTTTAATAAAGATGGAAACGCTTCTTTGGACAGGCTTTGTGATTTGTTGCCTCTGGATTGTTTCCACACATCTAGAACTTTTCGCCACTGTTTTTTTAAAGGACCATAAAATTCGACGTCTAGAGGCTGACAAAGGTAGGTTGAATTTGGTAGAAAGCATGCAAACCGAATATTGTTTTCCACTGCTGACTCAATTATTTGCGGAGAAAAATTACTTGCTAGGTTATCACCTAAAATTAAACTTTCACCTTTATGTCGTCTTGTATATGGAATAAAGTGGTTTTGGAACCAATCTTTAAACAAAATTCCATCAAACCAGACTTACTTCTATTATACCGTGTGTTCGGTGGACCTCCTTCCATCCAGGTTTCCCATGTTAAATGTTCCGATTTATAAACTACGTATGGTGGTATCATTGCACCAGATGCTGAACCGCAGAACAATATTGAAATACTGGATTTCGTGCTATCTCTTATTAAAATAAATAAATAGTTGGCGCAACAGGTCCGGAGGGACCCTAGGCCTAGCTTTTACACCTCTCTTGAAAACGGACCTAATACTTCCTGGATCATCTGACAAATTCGTCTCATCATAATTAAAAATTCTTTCAGCAGGAAGAAACTGACCATTCTCATCTGTCAGAGTATTTTCTAAATTTTCGAAATATATTTTCATTTCAGCTTGGCTAAGTTTGGCTTTTGAAACCTTTAAATTTTGATAAGTCCGTAATGTTAAAATGGATTTGTTTCTTTCCAAAAACCCTCGAAGCCACTTTTTACCAGGCAAATTAAAATCACCAAAAGCTGGAACCTTTCTTCCGACATTGTCCAAATAATTTTTAGCCAAGTTTCTGGTATTCGCCGCCGAAAAAGGAAAACCCCACTCACTGACAGTAACTAGCGCTTGAGCTAAACATTTCTCCTCTGTTTCGCTAAAAATAGTAGGAGGTCCAACAGTTTTATTGTGACGATTTTTTAGTTTGTTTATTAAAGTCCACTTAGCAATATTGAACTCCTTCGAAGCTTTTGTAATTGATAGCTCCTTTCTTTGAATTTTACAAATAACTTCATTACTTTATTCGTCAGATACACTTTAATATCGTCTTCGAAGCTCGTTTTCTTGCTTAGGAGGCATACTTATATCTATATCAAAATAATCAGTTTGTAGAGCGTTACACTACGAAGTAGTTAAACCCAGCAAGGAAATCGTTCCATATCTCTCTAAACGCAACAAAACATGGGGTTGGTCAATGTAAGAAACCCCCGATTTTTAAGCGGTTCCCAACATTGACCGGGCGGTCAAAGTTGGGATCTCCATGGTCAAAGTTAAGAAAACCCATGATCTGTATGAAGCATTTTTTTTCATTTTTACTTTGAATTACTTAAGAATAAAGAAATAGAGCCAATTTCAATGCCATTCGATTGCAAATAAAGTAAACTACTTACTTGTTTGGTTATATTCACAAAATAAACACTGATCTGGGTGTACAGAAACAATTTTGCCAACACTCTAAACTACACGTCCAAATACTTCCGTACGTTATCGGCAGTTAAATATAAATCTGACTGCTGAATGCTCCCACTTTTTTTTGTACCACTTGTCAGTAAATAGATATGATATGTGAGGTACGAAATTCACATACCTAGGACAGGGATGTCGTAAGGACAGTTTATACACTAAGTTGATTTTTGGTCAATGTTAAGAACCCGGTCAATGTTAGGGTGTTTTACGGTTTTTCCTATTAGTTTTTGCTTCTAGGTCATCGTACTCTCCCTCTTCCGATCTGTACCGCAATTTTCCGGTTATTAAATCCATGTCACAACAGCTTTTAGATCCGTTTCCAAAATATGTACATTCCAGTCTCCTGTCCCCACTGCCTTGCGAAACATTTAACCCATAAACAGAAAATAATGTAGTGCCAACACCCAACAGTCACCTTCGTCTGTATCATTAATTTAGACTCGGCGAATTCTTTAATCACAAAATGTCTCCTTCAGTTTACTTTACTGCTACATGGCTGTCATGATGTGACATAGACATACTCTTTTGGGGATTTTTTTTTTATTTCCGAAATTTACCTGCCGCCGTCATACCTTCATTTCACCGCGGCACTTAAACAGATAAAAAGGGCTAAAAACAAAACTGTGACCCAACACCCATGATGAAGGTTCTCTACACTCGAGCAGACATTTTGCGTTCCCTGTCCCCAGCTCCACTATTAGTTGGTGGAGCACTTTATTTCGAATCAAAAGAGGGAAGTATGTGTTTATGCGTGGCTCAGTCTGTTATTATCTTTTCATTTCTCGTGGCATTTCGTGCCATACAGCCATTTCATAAATGTCGCTTTCTTTCTGTTAACCACATCCATGTTGCCGTTGTCTACTACGAGTACAAGTACATGGCAAAAAGGAAACAGAATCCGCAAGCTCAAGTGCTGGGGAATAGACGGAACAATCCCTATCCAGTTTCAGACGAGTTTTTCTTCTTTTTTTTTCATTTTGATTGTTGTATCCATTTAATGGTGTTTTTCGTTTTTCGCAGGCTCTTCTCTGTTTAAAAGTAATTTGCATAATAATTCATGGAAAGCATCCAACACCGAGAACCACCAACAACACCGGCATATGTGATTGTAGGTGGTATAAAGGAGCATCAAGAGCAGATTGACGTGCACACATGAAGGATGGAAAATTGTGTGCAGGGTGGTTTCTTTAATTTTCGTAAAGTCGTTCACAAAAATGGGAAACTCACCCAAAACGTAACTACTTTCCGATGCAACGCACACCCAAGAGCTCAAGACCCAACATCCTGTCAAAGTTTTGACTGTGCGCCTCTGAATGTCTGAATGAGTGTGCATGTGCATCCATGAATGGGAGACTCTTTTTCTCTCTGTATTATATAGAAATGTCGTCGTCGGTGTCGGTCGGAAGGGCTTCATTTATTGAGCAAATGCTGCAATCTAAAAGGAATGCACTTGAATGTGTTTTATTCTAGAATATCTGGAGAAATTTTCGGCATGAGGGAATATTGTCGACATGCTCAATATGGAAAATTGAATACCGCTTTTGCATAGAGCTTCCGGTTCTAGGATTTGTACGTATGGCTGCTATTTATGCATACAAACGCTTGGATATATATTTTATTTCATTTCATTCCTGCGGTAACATCCCGGTGGGTGCCAGCTGTGTGTGGAATAAATTTTAGAATTTATATAATTTTTTTTTTTTTTTTTTTTCTTTTTGTTGCGCGCCGTCAATTTATCCAAATCTATGTATATTTTCCAAGCGAATGGCGAAAGGGGGCGTGATATGTGGCTTTTGGAATTTCCAGCAGTTTTTTTCCTCTCGAAATGATTTTGGAAATTGGATTTTATTTTCAGGGATTTTGCAAATCTCGCTGCGGTGCGTTTTTGTTGCATAGGTTCTATGCATTTCGAAATGAGCGACATAGTGGCATGTATACAATTGTGCAGACGCATATATCTCGGGAATTTATGGATATGGTGACGCACTTTAAATCACGGGAGGATGGTGGGTGGGTGGGTCGTTGGAAATAAAACACACATTGTGAATTGAAATCGCTGGCATTGGCAATTTATTGCCCCTAGGTTTACGAATGCGCTGCTTTCTTTCTCTATCTCTCTCGCTTATCTATCCTTCTCTGTGTGAGTGTGTGTTTATGGGGGCATTACAAAAAGAAAATAAAACATCTATTAGATACGGAAATTGGTGCTTAACGCGTTTATTTCGTTCATGCGAGAGGAGATACCATCTTACATTACGATTGTAAATTGTTTTAGTAAATTGCTGCCGGAAAATAGGTGTCATCGTGTTTGGAAAATAAACAAGACCGAGGATAAATTGGCTGCTGAGGGTAGGTAGGTATTTATGAATCAAATCGAACAAGGATTTTTATTCGTTATTAAATTTATCTTCATTTTGGATGTGCGGGTCACTTGTGGTTAGGGTAGCACTTGGCTGATGAACAAGGCACTCGCTGAGATGTGATCCTGACTGATTAAGCTTTGAAGATGCGCAAACGAGCGCCACAGGGCTGCCGTAAACATTGAGTGTATCTCAAAAAATCGTAAATTTTTATAGCTCCAATGTTTATTTATCAATTTTGTTTCCCTTTTAAAACAAAAAATACGCCCTGGTTTACAAAAAAAAAATTGTGCGGTAGAAAATGGTTTTTAGCAGTTTTCCGTTTGCTTAATCACTTGCAAGAATGGAGCAACAGTTTCAGGGTCTAACTAGTAGAAAAGTAAATACCTACATAGGTCCGTATAGGACACTGGGTTTAACTTTTCATAACCCTTCGTTTTTTCCAGTTTGCATTTTGGGAGAGCACATTTTGTACCTCGTTTTCCAATAGTGTTCAACAGTCGTAGGCCAACTGGAAGACTATCATTTAGGTGTTGGATACCGCCACAATAAACTTGGAAGAATAAATCTCTCTGCGTAGAGCTTCCTTAAAAGGACATATTTTCCCAACCAAGATTGTATGCTGCCGAGGATTAGGTATATGTTTTTCGTTCCATTAACTAGGTGCAGACCATTAAATAATCTGTGGAAGTTTTATTTCGATTCAAGCGGACAAACATGTTGTCATGTTTCACCGTCACTGTCAGCAGTAGAGATGCCACGAATATTCGGCAACTATTCGGTATTCGGCCATTCGGCCACATTTTTCACTATTTCACGAATAGTGAAAAGTTAATAGAAAATCATGGAAAAAAAAGAAACACTCAGTACGTAAAGAAGCACCAACAGACATACAAATAACAACAAATAATAAGTGTTATGACACGACCGCGACCTAATCGCAAATGAAACAAAACTGGCCCCTACATACGTACAACTTCAGCTATACAAGTTTAAACTCGTAAGTGACGAGTTGTGACTTGTCACTCACGGAAATTACTACAAAGTGTCGCCGAATATTCGGCCGCCGGATATTCGGCGCTTCGGCCACGAGCCTCGCCGAATATTCGGTATTCGGTATTCGGCCAAATTACTATTCGTGGCATCTCTAGTCAGCAGTATACAAAAAATGTAAAACGAGTCCCTCAAAAATCTAAATTCCATTTTTTCCCACTGCTCCATCTCTCACGAACGCATGATAAACAGCCGAGAGTATAGCTGTCTTGAAGGAGCTTCTCAATTAGCCGTTGGGAGTTGGCATAAAATTGCAGCTCTCTTGCATTCCTTTCGAAAATGAATGACACAAAACGAATGGCTGTGAGAAGCTAGGCATAGGCAACTTTGGCGTAAAAATATTTGCCAATTTTTGTGGAAAAATCATACTTCACAAATTTTGTATTTAATATAGTAACAATACAATAAAAGAGCTGAATACGAAAATGATAGCATGCAGCGAAGTGTGCAAAAAATATTGAAATTATTTTTTTTGAATTATAAAACTCATTACTGCGAATGCAGACAAAATCTGAAGGGCCGATTTCTGGTTGTGAAAAGTCTGCAACTAGGTTGAAAATCTGAAAATACAGACAAATCGCCACTTATGGCAACGATGGGCATAGGGTCCCTACGGACCTGTTTCGATTATTCTAAAAATAGACTTCTTCATCGCGAGAGCAGTCCGAATCGTTCAACTCTTTCACCCAGAATAAGTTTAAATCACTCCAGAATTTTTTTTTTTCAAATGTAGAATCGTTTTTAAAAAATAAGGAAGGTAAATTTATACAAATTTGGCTGTTTTTGACTATGGACATACATCTGAAGCTAAAAAGCTCTCTGTCATACGTCGTTTCGCTCGTGTGTACCTAATTTGACGAACGTTGGTGCATTTATGAAGAAAGCCTAATCACCTTCTCCGATGTTTCGTGGACTTGCATATGTCCCTGCGTCGTTTGTTGATTTCCATAGCTCTGTTTTAATACACTGGAGCTATGCAAATGATCACAGAATATTTTTTGAGGTTACATCTGCAACGAATATAGCTTTTGATGAACTGCATAGAACAGATGTGGCACTTTTAATAGGGCTTTCATAGCTCTAATGTTTTTTGAATGAAACTAAGAGGTTTTGCCTGTTTTTAGTTTCATTTTCTTTAAAAATTTGTATTTATATCTGACTCTATGAATTATGCCAAAGCCAGCTTAATGGGATTCGTAAAAATGTGTTCATCAACAAATTTATACTCCCATTTATTTGCTCTAGAAATAAATAGATTTTCCTACAACGAAATGGTTGTGGTTATCCTCTCAAAATAGTCTCGCTGGCATGATTTTTGATTTGCAAACTTTCGGTGCATTGAGGTAGGAGTAAGCCCGGAACATCCAAAGAATTCAAAAATTAAAAATGTTTACCTACTAGTTTTAGCTGTACCTGGAAGGGGCACTACCCGTTTTTCTATTTAGTATATTTTCAAAGTGCGGCTCTCCATACAAACTTCTATCCCCAATCGAATCCGCTTAAAGTTTTAGGTATGTTCTTCCTTGGGTCCGATCCGTTCCCGAGTTATGAGTGCACTTACGGACGTCAGTCTCTTTTATATGTAGCTGTACCCACACGGCTTTGCCCTTACATTTTGTATTATGTAAGTTTCGCTCACATTTCCCTGAGTGCTTTATTGGCACAATGTCCATTCATAGTTTTATTTATTCAACCTTAGAAATAGCTTGTAAGGTACCAAGACCCTTTTTTCGATCCCGCTTATCTTGTTATAGGGTCTAAAACTATTCTATCTTTCAAACTGAAACCAATCATACCCATCCACAAAATTTCAATGGAATCGGTCAAAAAGTATCCTATCTTTTAAGACTTCCCAAACCTGAAATAAAGAAATGGAAAAAAAACAAAAGAAAAATCATGAAAATTGGCCCAGTGGTTATCGAGTTATATCGTCATCGAGTTCGACCCCGAAAAAACATAAAAGTTTATTATTGGGGATAATTGAATTGAACTGAAAAAAAAATATACGCCCACAGCGCAACATGTTGAGAATTTGCCGACTTCTTATCGAAGATATTATATTTTAAACAAAACTTGTATACGTCAGACAAAACTCGATTTAACGTGAAAACATTGAAGGTTTTCGGTACGTGGTACAATCGCTACCAACGTACGAAAAAAACGAGAAATAATCATTGACGAATTTTTAATTTTATTTCCTTCTTTTATTTTTATTTTTTATTCAATAAATAAGTCACTATGTTATAATTATAAAACAATTGCGCAACTCGTGCGAGTTCGATATAAAACGTCGACAACCTCCAGCCAGAGACGATTCAGAAAAAGTGATTAAACCCAAAGACGGATACCGAACAAAAAAACCTCAACGAAGAGGCCGGAAACAGAGAGAGAGAGAGAGAGGGAGAGTGACACTTCGCATTTTCTTTTTCGCTGCGCTCTGAATGCACTACTAAGTGCAGTGATCAGTGGGTGCATTCAGCAACTCGCGTTTGAATGACTTCGTGTTTTAATGAGGTTGTTTATGCATTTGATATGAGTGATAACCGCTTCAAAGGCGATTCTGACTATGACTTCAAATATCTATGCGCAGAGTTATGTGAATGCCCTAAACGACATGAACTGCTTTATTTATTTCCCTTAAATTAGGAATGCAATAAAAATAGCCACAGAAGGATACTTACGTTAATCGAAGATGATTGGTAGTGAATGAGTCGCCCGGTTGTTTGTTTTTTTTTTTTTTTTTCTTCCTTGGGCAGAATTTTAACTGAAAGGATGGTTGTTTTTTTTTAATGGGCTTATTCAGCTTTTCTGAAAATTTTGGGCGAAGATTTATGCCCAATTCACAATGTCGCGTTGACGCGCGCGTGTGTTGACAGATTATGTAGAAACAAAGCGTTCATATGGTGCCACACAAAATACAAATTCAGGCGTTGACTCGACTTTAGATCGTAAATATCGTAAAGTTCAACGCGACGCCTAAGACTCAACAAATTCGACTTCGAAGTTGTTTAGCATTAAATGAGGGAAATAAGAAAGATCTAATTTCTTTTTTGATATAACTAAACACTTACACTTCACTGGATTAAGTACTAGACCGCTTTTGGATGATCAATTAGAAATTCGTTCTAGATCCTCGATTAAAACGCTGACGCAATTTTCAATTAGGCCCAAGGAGCAGCTTTGATAAATTTGTATATCATCGGCATAAATATGCTTAGATGAACTTAGTATGACAGAAGCAATATCGTTAATATATATGGAGAACAATAGAGGCCCCAGGATAGAGCCTTGGGGAACTCCTTGCCTTGAGAGAAGAAAATCCGAAAGATTGCCATCAAGTGACACGGCCTGCCTCCGTTCACTTAGATAGGATGATATTAATTTAACAGCAGTGGGGGAAATTGAGAAAAAGCGTCTTAATTTGCTGAGAAGAATCGAGTGATTAACCAAATCAAAAGCTTTGGAAAAATCTAAGAGTACCAGAAAAGTAACATTATCCCTATCTAATTTATCTCTTATATCTTCAATGACGTTCAACAAAGCAGTTGTACAGCTATGCTTAGCTCGGAAATCCGATTGTACTTGTAGCAACAAGTTATTTTGAGTAACATAATAATTAAGCTGCTTATGCGTAATTCTTTCACAAATTTTAGATAAATAAGGTAGGATGGAGATTGGCCTGAATTCTTCATTTTTAGAGTTCTTAGGTATTGGAATTATTTTTGCTAGTTTCCAGTATTTATAATATGAGTTATAAACGGTAATAGTAATGGAAAGATCGCTTTAACAAAAATCGGATTTACTTCATCAACACCTACAGCATTGGACTTGACAGACAGAAAACTTTCTACAACGTCCAATTCATTTACCCTATTAAATACAAACGAAGTAGCAACCGGTAAAGGAACATCCTCGAGTGTATAGTTAGCTGCTGGGTCATTACAAAATTGGGTTTGATAAAAACGTTCGATTAAGTGCGCTGGGATCGATTCCAGTAGAACAAATAGTCTTTTGCTTCCCGATTCATAATTTTCGAATGTCATTCCATAGTTTACGACCACCCGAAGAAGAACTAAGTCGGTTGGAATAGAACTGTGTCTTAGCATTGCGTATTTCACGAACAACACTATTTCTTAAACTTTTATAAGCCTGATGAAGCTCTTCCACCCGAAAATGTTTCCATCGTCGATACGCCTCATCACGTAGAGCCATCAATTCTCGAATATCGTTCGTTAACCAGGCGTTTGTCTTGTCTTTAACAATACCAGTTTTTATTGGAACATGTTAATCGAAAAGAAGATTTACATTATTCTGTAAAAACTGAATTTGGTCATCTGGAGAGGGCATAAAATAGATAAGGTTCCATGGAATCAAATTCATATGCTGTTCAAGAGAGGGCATATCAATATTTTTGAATCTCTGTATGTATAGGTGGATGCTTCTGCGTTATTGCCAATATCAAAGTCATACGTCAAAAATATTAAATCATGCCTCGAGAAAGCTGGTGCAGAGATTTGGTCATAAAATAATACTTTGTCGGAATTATTTACAAAAAAGACGTCTACTACACTGAAAAAAAAAGTCGGCGTCGTATTGATGAATGGCGTTCATCGACATGATATTCATTGATATGACGTAATTTTCATAAATATGATGAACAAATCCATGAAAACTTTTTGACAATTGATGAACAGTTTTTCAATATGATGAAAATGAATTCATCAATTTTTTCAACAGGATTCTGAAGAGAATTTAGCGTATGTTTTTATGAACTACGTTCATTATTTCATCAAAACATTTCATCAATATGACGAAAACATTTATTTTGATGAATTTAGTCATTTGTTCATCCAGTTGATGATTTATTCGTCTTATTGATGAATGGAATCATCATATTCAAGTACGATTACCAAGTTTCGAATTTTTATCATATTGATAACGACGTTCATCGTTTTGATGACGGCTTTTATTATATTGATGACAGCGTTCGTCAAAAAACAGACATTAATTTTTATTAAGGAGAACGTTGATGTAAACCTTCATAATATAGATGAACTAATTCGTTATATTGATGAAAAAAATTAAATTCACCGTAATATTCATCATATTGATGAATGGAATCCTCATATTGATGAACTTTTTTCATCGGTTTCTTCAATGTGATGCACAGATTGTTAATATGATGTATGCTGTAGGTGTACACACGCAATGTTGGTACAGCATTTGTACTCACACACGCATGATGAGTCTTTTAATGTATAAATGCGTAGATAATTATATGTCATTGCTCATCAAGCGTAAAGTATCTACACAGGGTGTCATAGAAGAAAATTGTGAATGGTTTTACGATGAACGATGAATATCTTAAAAGATTCGATATATGTGATTTAGAAATTTCATCACATAATTATTTGTTTATCTTTTAATTAATGTTCCCCCAAAAGTATCCATTTGCATTTAAAACAATGTATTGACAATTGCTTGCCGATGAACAAACTTTTTTATTTTTTCTTTTACTACGGGCGACTGGTTTTGCTAAATAAACTGCAGTATATACAATTGAAAACAATTAATGAAGTGTGAAAAATTCAATATTAGTGTAAGAATGGTGGAAATATAAAAAAGCTATAGTCTAACTTCGATTATTCACATTATATAAAATGATATAAATTTTGCATAAATAGCTTTAATACATTAATATATTTTAAGTATTTATTATGTTATCAGTATAATGAAACTTATATAATTAGAACCTATATCTTCGATGGAGCGCCTCATTTAGGTCATAAGGTATGCAATTAATGTATAACTTTAATTCAGTTGCATAGATATATCTGGGAGGTGTTGACCAAGTGATTTCGTTTCAATGATTTTACTATGTAAACGAACGTTTTTCGGCATAAATTGTTTGCTCTAAATGTTCATAGCGATGTTTTAAAAGCTAAATCATGAGTAAGACTATCTAATTTTCAAAGGGGCTTATTTTTCCGATATCTTGAAATAGCTTTTTCATTTGTAAAAAGTAAAACGTAAATATCGAAAAATGTTGTTGAACGTGTTTTACAATACATACTTCTAAAAGGTAGGTTAAGCTACGTTTCCACCGAACACAAATACCAAGATTAAGTACAAGAGGTTTAGAATTAATCCCCAAGTGTGTCCACCAAATAAAAGAAGATTAACTTGACGTATTCCATTTGAGAGAAATTGACATTTCACGAGAGAGAGAGAGAGAGAGAGAGAGAGAGAGAGAGAGAGAGAGAGAGAGAGAGAGAGAGAGAGAGAGAGAGAGAGAGAGAGAGAGAGACATTTTTCCATATTTGATGTCTTTTCTTTCATTTTTTTTTTTTTTTTCACTTTTGACATATCGAGCTGTGAAAAGTGTGTTTGTTTTATTTCTAATCTCCCTTTTTATGAGATTACTTTCGTATGATAAATTCCGAGATTTATGCGGGATTTACGGAAATTTTTTTAAATCTCGCAGTTATTCTCAGCAGTAGGGTCGATTTTTGACATTAAATAAATATGTCATTAAAATAAAACTACAATTATCATGAATTTTCTACAACGAATTTCCTTTGGTAAAAAAAGAGCTCGCTATATAATTATAACGTTGTGATTTCATTACACACATAAATGTAAATAAATATTTACTTTTTAAAAATATTTTTAAAATCAATGTAATATTGTTATTTAACCAAACTTTTCTCGTACATTGTTCTCTCACGCCTCAACATTATAAAATTCAACAGAATGGATCAATAAAATTATAACTAAATAACAAAAAACGCAAAAACCCATTTCAAACACAAATGTATGCACCTGCACCCTGTAACTCTATGCATATGGCAGGCAAATGGCCGTTCTCTGATTCTCATTGGGATCCATTATGAAAAAAAAAAAAAAAAATTGTACCAGGAGTGATAAAAGTAACTCAGAAATAAAATTTATTTTTATAAATCTTCAATATTTCTTGAGCGCGTGAGTTTTTGCCACTACACTTTATTGACTTTCGTGGTAAAACTGATTTTCGTTTGAATATTTTCCTTTCGGATGCGAAGAAATTCAATAGTTAAATTTACATAATATTACCATTACCATTTTCATGACATTGTGCTCGTTTAAGTATTTTAGCATCCCCATGAAAGTGGGAAGGCTATATCTTTACGATTTATATTGGTGTCAGTATTTTTATTTCATGTTTTTATTTGTGTGAATAATCTTACAACTACATGAAAACAAATTTGACAGCACAGAAAGTGTGCATCATATTGATGAACAAATTTGTCAATATGATGAATACATTCATCACATTATGAAATTAAAGCGGAATTTGGGTTCATCATATTGATGAATTTTTCATAATATTGATGAACAAAGTTGATGAATGATGAACAACATCATATTGACGAAATCGGTTTCATCATACTAATGAAAAAGTTCACTGGACTAAAATTGTTGATTTTTTCATCACATTGATGAATTTTTTCACTACTATGGTGTACCTTTTTTTTCAGTGTAGTGTACTAGAGGAAGTGGTAAAGTGCGTAGGGACTTGACAATTCACGGGTTTTAAATCAAACAACTGCATATTTTCACTTAAATGACATTCACATAACAAATTACTATTAATATCACCACAAACAATGACATTGCTTGCGCAAGTCGAAACTTCTTCCAAAACATCGTAAATAGGTGTCATATCAATATTCCTATTTGGTCTATATACAACACCTAAGCAAATACTTCTTTCACCCCGAGTTATACATGTGAATAAATATTGAGAGGCCGACCCTTTCGGCGAACGACATTTTCGTCGACAGACTAAGCCCATTCTAACGTATATTGCAACGCCTCCACCTGTACGATCACATCTATCTGACCGAAAGAGTCTATAGCCACTTATATCATAGGCAGAATCCTTCACATCTTTATGAAACCAAGTCTCCGATACGCAGATTGCATCAACCTTCGAATCTACAAAAATATCTTTAAATTCATCTAATTTAGGGTTTAAACTTTGCGCATTCAAGTGGCAAACCTTAAGACCGTAGCTATGGTTACAAAAAACTCTAATCATGGGTCGAACCATGTACTCTCTACCACCACCAATGGAACTCACTCTACTTTCATCCAAATCTATATTTGAGATGGAAATTTGTGCGAGAACCAAGTAATGCACTCAGATTAAGAACATACGTTTTCTCTTCCTTAAAGCAACATAGATTTATAAAAAGGGGCATTGGGGATAGTTTCAAGCAAAAACAGTACAGCAGTTAAAAAAAAAAAGAGCAAAAAATGAGATGAGAAAATAAAACAAAAACTAAGAAATAACACTATACTTTTTGATGACGATCAGTGTTGATTTGTTGTGATTAGCGTCTTCTTCGGCTAGCACCTCGCGGCAATGGCATTTAAAAACCGCTCATTCTCTACCAACATCGATTTAGCTTCTGCACTCTCTCTCACATAGACGGCACTAAAATGTGTATAAACAGAAAACAGCTGTTTACTGCGCTTGAGACGCGTAGCTTGCTGATATATGGAGCGGTTTTTTTTTAGTAAGACTCCCGTACATATAGATGTTGTTGTTGTTTTCTGCTTTGATGTCCACATCTTGGAGACATAGCTGCCTGTGATTTTTGCTTTAGATTTTTTTGAGAAAAAATATTAATCAAGGGTCCTGTATCCGTATTAAAGTTGTTGTGTGCTTTGATATATTGTTAAATATGATTTTCTTGTATTTTGGAGAATCGTTTTTCAATTCGTGCATAAAAATTACAGCTTCAAGAAAAAAGGGTCTACTCCCTTGAAATTTTAATTCTGCTCTGTATTTGTATTTTTCAGCCAAAAAACAAACAGAACTTTTCCCTGTTAACGCGTATTCGCTTCAAGGCAGCATTTTGTTTCACAAAATTGTTGCTCGCGTGCTTTGGCATTTAAAATCGTAAAATTTTCATAAAGAATTGTGAATTGGGCATTAGTTTTTAGGTCTGAAAAATTATACCCACGAGCGAGATTCCATTAATGTAACTTGCCAAATGGAATATCAACCGACAGGATTTCCGCTTTGCGAAATTCACTGGCCACTTTGAATTTCATATCCTGGGAAGGCAATTAATACACTTCTCTGAAGTAATGCGAATTAATGGTAAAACTTTGTGATAAACGAGCAAATTTTAAAGGATCGACATCATCGAAGTCATTTCACTGACTTGTCCATGTCCATTGTAATACTTCGCCAATATTCCATCTCTATATGCTCCATTAATCTGTCAAGTAAACATGTTCTCGCTTCAACAACACACATTCACTCTCATCGCACACACTCACACACGACCTGCACTGGTCTTCGTTCATGTGATATCTACGAATTTATAGTTGGCAGAAAAACAACTACTGACTACAAGAGTACATGCACAGTGGCACACACATTCGATCCATACCATACATAAGAATGCAGCCTTGTCACGCTTGGCCAAATGTGTAATATTTTTTGCTCATGGCTGTACTGTACAGTGAACATAGCTTGCAACCAGTTTAAAAGGAATTTTTCACTTCAGGGATGTACTTCATCCTGTTTTCATTTTTTCTTTCTCTCCCCTAAAATGTCCTTCCATTAAAGTGATTTCTAAAGAGTAGAACGTGAAAACCGAAATTCTTTAAATTTCCCCACAACGATGCGATGCCATCATAAAATCTACGCATAGCCAAAGAGAAATAAAAAATAAAAAAACGGAGAAAATTCTCAGAACTGATTAAAGAAAATTCTCTACATCACTTGGGAGAAAGGACATTCACCACAGTTATCAACCCTGCCAAAGGCAACCATCATATTTTTTATCACAGGAAAAAAGCAAAGAAAAAAGATCCGGCAACATTTTTTCGGGTGCAGTCGAGAACGAGGCCAGCGAAAAAAAAAAAATACGTAGTATATCGTATCCAAGCGAATAAAATATTAAAATGCCATTCAGCGGGAAGTCCTTTTTCTATAAAAGCAAATATTGGCGTCTGGATACCATAAAAAAAAAAAAAAAATTGTGTAGTGTCACCCTCGCATTTATGTAGGCGTCATTGTCGCTATTCATTTTCATCGTTCAGGTCTGTATCGTTCCCGCCGCCGCGCCGTGCCGTCACTTTAAGCCGCATCGTTATACTCCATTACCCATTCGACCCACTCCACTAGAGCGCTGCCGCCGCGCCGCCCTGCAATCACCACACAGAAACAATTTTACTGCCCTAAAAGCTTCATGTAAGTGGGTTATAAAAACGAAAACAAGGATACTCGTATACACTCCGATCTCGCCCCTTAATAGATTTCAGCTGAGCCCGGTTCATTGCGTATGTGGTTCACTGGAGTACATGCACGTTGTACCTACTGCTTTCACCATTTCGGTGTATACATGACGTATTTTAAGGAGTTTTTATGGCTGTTCATAAATTTGCTGCTGTCCCTTGTTGAGTCTTAAATAAGGTGGCAGTGGTATAGCTCTAAGAGGTTAGTATTTCCTTTTTCCGTTTAAGCTACCGTCTCTAGATAAGTAGGTAGTATAGTAGGGTAGAGCAACCCCTCTCAGACAACGCACATCCAAATCTATTGATTTTCCATTCCGAACTCTTATACATGACAGGATTTGTCTCTGAGCAATGTGTGTGTGCGTGCGTGCAGATCAATCAAACTCTACCAACAGGGAGGAAATGACGATTTTTCACGAGCAAATAATTTCACAGCTATTTGTTCTTCCACCCCAAAGGTGAGTTCTTCTTCTCGAAAGCCATACTTGAGTTATTGGAATGCGCACTTGTGTGCGCTGATATGATCCTTTAGAATTTTATTGGCTGAGCATTAGATACCATAAGACGAAGAAGATGGGAGATTTTTAAGTGCCATCACCCATCACTATCGCTGTAGGTTTTAGTATGCTTAGGGCTTATTATTTTTCAAAGAAACTGGAACGTGTCATTGGGAGTGTTTTAATGCACGATGAGAAAAAATAAAATCACAGAGATACACGTTAGAGGGAGCTATGCGTTGATAATATCTCCCCGAGTGTATAAACTGTGTAGTCATAGAAGTTGATGTGAGCTTAAAGAACTTGTTGCTGGAATCGCTCTTGCGGAGAGGTAATGAAAGTGCTTCAGCGATACTGAAAGTGATTCCATAAAAAGGAGAAACTTTCGCTTTTAAGATGTCTACTTATAAGAGAAACTTTCTTATTTACGGGGAAATTTATTTTAAGTATCATGCCGCTTTATGTGAAGATTGACTGAATAAAGAAAAGGTAAGTGATACCTAACTGCGTGATACCTCCGTGTGCTTCTGTGTGGTTTTTAGTACCAACTACTTGCACATAGGTACAAGTGCATCGATGTCGATGATGGGGCGTTTGATGCGATGAACTTATGCTGGCTTGATGCATTATAAAAGTTGTTATCCTTGAACTTATTTAATTTACTACTACAGAATATGGTGAGCTTGCTTTTGGTTGCGTAGAGTGGCTATCAACGTAGAACTTAACCCTTTTTATCCTCTGTGATATGTCACCCAACGAGGCGAAGAAATATATATGTTTGTCGATTGATTAGCTGTCAAGATTGTATCGAGAAAAGGCGCCAAGGTTGAGCACATTTCTCCGAGACAGGACATAGTAGCTACAGAGTTGTAGGAAAATTGCCCAAATCGGATCTGCTTCCGTGTGGTTCTACAAATATTAATTGATGAGCGGTCATCATCGGTGTATATCCGAAATACAACTTAAAGTCCTAATGCAATTTACGCAAAAGTAATACAATTCATATTATGAAACTAGTTTATAATATAAGCTCAACTACTCAAGAATGAAAAAGAAAAATGGTGCGACTGTATCCAACAGTCCCGAAATATGTGTATGTGTAAACACCGTGCGTGCGATATGTGTGTGGCTTGATACACGTAATTGAGAAAAGAGGGAATTGTAATAACCGTATTCTTGATATATTATGAAATAACAATAATTTATTCGTTCTGTGCTAGTTTCGGTAGAATAGATACAATCGGATTGTGGTAGCTGAAGTAAGATATGTACAATCGAGACTGTAATCTATCTAGATTACGCTGGAAGACAGCATCGATGGTTGTTCCATATCGTGTTGTTGAAATTTTCCGGTTGGAGTTCATTTGAAAATTAAATTTATCTTGCATAAAATCAATAAATGGTTGAGCTTCTGGAGTTGAAAAATGGACATTGAAGTCTCCGTTTATGATCATTGGTAAAATATGATAATCTCCCTGCAGAATTCTTGAAATTTCTTTTGAATTATTTTGTAACGAAATAACTTCCCAGGCAGAGAGCCGATAGGAGAATGCCAACACCAACTGCTATCATCGATCTATCAGACAGGAATGCTCCTCGATGTCAGCCACTTCTCGGTTCTCTACCTGGTAACCTTCCACCCGTCACGCTACCGTTATGACCCAATTAATATGCCCCAGTCCATAAATGTATGCAATGATAAGAACGTATGCAATGATAAAACACAGTGACGCATTTCCGTCCCCGCAAGTTGAATGTGTGGAATTACTCCACCAGATTCCAATAACGCGCGCTTAGATGTTTACACATCAAAAAAAAAAAAAAAAAAAACAATAATAATAATTTATCGGTCAACTTGCGACATGACAAAGCTCTGCTGTAGTTCGGCTTAAGACATACAGCCATATTTATTAGATTCCCTTACGACACCTCTACGATGTTGTTTAGTTAAACATCGCTTAATGATTTACAGTCTCTACGCGGCTCTCCTAAAATTGTTATTTTTAAACATTTTTCCTCTCTTACTTTACTAAACGAGGTTTGTGTCTAAAAAGGTAAGAATTTCGATAAACTATCACAGAAAACACTGAAATCTATTACTTTTTGCTCTGAAACCAACATCAGCTGTGATTAGCATCGTACGTAAAATCATTTGACACAAAAAAAAAAGCACAAATCCGAAATATCTTCGAATGGACTACTGAAATATGAACCTGCTGTCTTCCTATATCCATACACCTCGCCCAATTCAACCAACCACCACCAAATTTAATGCCAGGCAATATGAACTCAGACAATATTCACACACATCCTGAAACATTCCCTACCAGCAACAAAACTGAACTAATAACAAAGACCCACAATTTGATTTGATAACTTTTTATTTATTAAGAATAATTTCTATAATACTTTATTTATTTATTTATTTATTTATTTGGGTCTATAAGTATTACAACTTTCTTAGACTAATTAGGTACATATTCCTTATAAACTAATACATATAATAATTTAAGATATAAAATACGTACCTATACATTAATACATACATAGCTTTAGATTATATTTTACATAACAGTGGGTTTAAAAACAGATCTATTTTGATCAAGATCGATAACATTTGCATATTTATTAAAATTGACACACGCATTAGTAATAGGCTCATTTTGACCATAGTTTGTTGCATGTCGAGAAACATAGAAAAAACCATTACTTCTAGGTCTTAAGGTTTTAGAAGGTGCATAAATACCAAATAAAGCTAGAAGAGGGGGACAGTCAATATGTCCCGTTATGACATCTCTTGCGAATATTATAGAGTAGTAAGTTCTTCTACAATATAGAGTCTTTAAACCCATCAATAAGCATCTACTATTATAAGATGGCATGGAATCAGACCAATTCAGATTTCGAAGCGCATACTTGGTAAACCGTTTTTAAATTTTTTCAATACGTATCAAATCTTTTTTGAAAAGAGGAGACCATACGACACAACAATATTCCAAAATTGGACGAACTAAAGCTACGAATAGGGATTTTAATGTATAAGGATCTCGAAATTCACGAGAGTTCCTAAATACAAAGCCAGACATAGCGTTGGCTCTCGAAATAACATAATCAATATGTATGTTGAAAGAAAGATGGGAATCAAAAATGACTCCCAAATCTTTTTGGCTTACGACTTTTTTTAATACCACATCAGCCATTTTATATTCAAACAATATCGGCATAGCGGACCTTGAAAAGGACATAATTGAGCATTTATTTATGTTCAGGCTTAAGGCGTTCATACAGCACCATTCGTTCAAAGCATCAATATCTTTTTGTAAGAGAACACTGTCGGCAAATGACTTTAGAGGCATGAATATTTTTACATCATCCGCAAACATCAAACATTTTGAAAAATTAATCACTGTGGGTAAATCATTAATGAAAAGTGGAAACAGCAAGGGTCCAAGATGACTGCCCTGTGGCACACCGGAGTAGTTTCTAATTTGAAAAGATAATTTAGACCCAATTTTAACAAACTGAGAACAATCAGTTAAGTAATTGCTTATCCATTTAAGGAGTGTTGAGTGAAATCCTAGAAAGGAAAGTTTTTTCAATAAAATTCGGTGGCTAACCCTATCTTTGAGAAATCTGTGAAAACAACATCGGTTTGACATTTGCTTTCCATGTTGTTCAAGCAAAAATTCAAAAAGAGAGTCAAATTTGTCGCAGTCGATCGCCCTTGGACAAATCCATGCTGGTAGACCGAAATATGATTTTTTACCGCTTCATAGACTTTCTTCTTCACACTCGATTCAAAAATCTTAGGAATCAGTTGCAATTTGGCAATCCGTCTATAATTTTCAACCGCTTGCTTTGAACCAGATTTATAAATGGGAGTAATATAGGAAAATTTCCAGGCATCTAAAAACTCACCACTTCGAAGAGATAGGTTGAAAATGTAACACAGAGGTTTCGACAGATTACATGCACATTCTTTTAAAAACCTTGCAGGAATGTTATCAGGTCCAATGCTTAGACTACTATCTAAACTAGAGAGTTCATTATAAATCTCTTCCTCAGATATAAATATTGAACCCATATCAATTATTTGAGAAGAAGGTGTCAAAAAATCATAAATAGAGGCATCAACCATAAAATTGTATTGACAAAAAGTTGCAAACATGTTACAGATTTCAGTGATATTACTACTCACATTACCATTGTAATTCAAGTTGGAGGTTCCAACAGATTTCCTTTTTACATTATAAAATTGCCAAAAAGATCTAGAATCACTCTTGATCCTTGATTCAACGGACCATAAATACTGATTATATAGAAACTTCTTTAAGAAATTATATTCTTTCAGTAGACGACAATAATAGCTTCGAGAATTTGATTTCATCCTGCTTCTTTTTTGGGCCTTAATTAAAGTATTTCTCAAACGTAATAAGCCTTTAGAAAACCATATCGGCTTTTTAGATCCCCGTCTTATAGCTTTCTTAGGTATAAACTTATTAAACAATTCTTGAACATTTATAAAAGCAGAAAAACATGAAGACAATTCAGATTGAGGTAAAAAAGAATCCCAATCTAAACTTTGCATACAATTATTGATACAAATGTAATCGACCCTGTTGAAATCAAAATTAATTCCTACAGAAGATAATGGATCAGATAAAGATCTAAAAACTGATAGATTAAATACTAAATTTAAAACAAACAATTGCATTTGCAAACGAAATTCGTTTGGCGCAAATTTACAAATCTACGAAATGAATGCACCCACAAAAATTAGTTGCACTTTTTGGTTTTACTTACAATTCGACCGCAACCAAATGAAGTTTGATGCAAACACATATTCAAAGCTCTAAGCAGGCTCTAAATGTGAATTTTCGCGTTTAACTTACGCAGCCCAAAAGCAACGTTGCTTAAGTTCGAAAAATGTTTATAAATCACATTTTCCTGCATAAGGGCATAAAGATAAGCAGACTCTACGGTGAGTTTGTAAATAAGTCTTATAATTGCTAATGAATCAGCGACGAAGTCGCCCATTTTATTTCTCATTAAAATTAGGGCAGAATAATCAGCAATAGCCTTCTAAGGTCCGTAACATTAGCCCCATGTCTGCCACAGAAACAAAAGCGCCATCTATTGGGTTTTGTTGGTGCAGACATTATTTGTACTGAAATTCGTTATAAATATTTTATCGTTATTATTATTATTATTATTATTATTAATATTAACTCTTAGAAGCATACATTTATTTATGTTTTATTTATTTTGTGAAGGGTGTTCAATTCCTACATTGCTATTAAACATTTGAATGACTCGCAAAATTTCTAGTTTACGTTAAATCGTATACATTGGCTTACAATTTTCGTTTCAGCGATGAACAAATTATTTAAAAATATGACAAACAAACATTACACGTATTTTAAATGTGTATTTCTGTGTTTCTTTTCATTTACAAAAATTTCGATTAATCCGTTCCAGAGTAAAACTGTAACGCTTTTCCACAGCAAATTCAAAGTTTAAGAACAGAACATATTGCAGGGCTTGGCCTTTCTCATTAACTTACCGGATAGTGGGGTTCAACTTCAGTTTCAAAGTGATTCAACTTCAGTTTCAAAGTGATTCAAGTTTTGTTAAAATTTGTTTACATTTTAAAATTAAAAACATTTCAAAGTTTTAGAACTTTGACACTATATGTTTTACCGAGACTATTGAGCTTTTGACTGAACTAATTGTGTAAGGTGTATTACCCGAATAGATTTTTTAACTTTTGTATGAAATCCACTTTTGTTTTCGTGTTTCCACGGAAAAATTTAGCGATTAAGAGGTAGGACACGACAGGTTTTATCGTTATCCGCTGTCGTGAAACTGATAGGAAGTATTTTACTAAAAGCTTTTGATTGGAATTCCATTCTTATAAGAAAGTAGCTGTTCCCACCCGGCTTAGCCCGTAATAAACAAAATTGTGGCCATAAAGAAAAAATTAACTAAATAAATAAATTCATGTAGAACTTTCGACAAATACGATCTCATGAATGTAGCAATGGAAATAAAAATAAAAATATTCTCGGTACAAAATGTATGGAAAATTAGTTTTGACAAAGTTTCTAATTTGATTAAAAATCTTTCCAATTTTCTCGTCTTATAAACCTTCCTTAGGCGTAGACAAATACAACCAAGAAAATATAGCTCAAATCGGACGATCCGTTCTCGAGTTATGGGCGCTCTTACGGATGCAACTTTGTTTTATATGGGTATATATAGATTTAAAAAGGTGTCCAGATTTTATGGCATTAAGAATTGTTCATCATTAATTCTAAAGTTGAATAATATCTATACGTTATCTTGGAAAATACTGCAGATGCTACATTTTTTCTTACAAAGTGCAATTTTATTCTTTCAAACTACCATTTGGATGTTACAAAACATTTGCAAAACCCCAAAGATAAATAATAACTTTCAAAAATACCACTAAAAAGTTTGTTTCTCGGAGAAATACTGTTGCCTTACTGTACTACCAATTTCCTCTTAATTATACTAACTTTAAACAAACAATTGAAGACATATCTCCTCCTAACGGAAATTGATTTAATTAGGCACACTTGGATTAATTACTCCCCTTGTGGATGTTCACACAAGCGCAACTTATCTACGTAAATTGTCTGCCACCCTCATTTATAGCAGAAAATTAAAATAGAGGATTAGACAAAAACAGAGCAGTCTTTGTTTCCTACAATAGCCTCGATTTGGGGATGATATCCAAGATGGGTAAGTTTGCCAAGTTATGGGCGTAGGAAACTATTTTTCGAATATTTTTTGAATTTGGTTTTATCAGTAATATATCTAATCGCATACTGAATTGAATACACAAATAATATTTCCCTCAACTTGTTACTTGAAAACACCGCAAAACCAAAATCAAGCTGGCAAGACGTTGAACGTCAGACAGAAATTACAGCTTCACCACTAGACAACAGTTAACAGACCCCCCATTTGAATTCAGTTCAGTTTCACCCTCTCTCAAACTCAGCCCACCCAACTATAGATCGCCCTTTCGCCGCAAGAAAGAGGACAGGCCTATTAAAAACAATCTGATCCATCATCCCACAGACCCATTGAAACACACCGACTACACCGACAATGCCTTGTTCACAAATCTATTTCCAGACACAAAACAGCAAAATTCCCAATGTAGTTCAAAATAAAAATTCCAACCGACTCCGCAATAATTATTTATACGAGGAGGGTGGGGGGATAGCAAATAGCAATCCGTTCAACATATCCACCCAATTGAGCACGACTGCACCAAAAACCATGGCGGATTTTCATAGTTATTCTTTCCGCTTCCTCTTCTCTATTCTTATCCCTTCTATCGTTCATCGCTTAAAATCTAGTCCAAGAGACCACTTGCTCGCGCTACAATATGAACTCCCGACGGAGATGTAGTTGACGTCTGAAAATACCCAGCATTATCATCAGCGTGCGGGAGTCTTCCTTTTAGCCTAGTTTCCCCACTCTCACTCGCGTCAAGTGCACACCGTTCACCTGTGCGCGTTCTCTCTACCTCTGATACCGAACCTTGTGAAAATACCCGTATGCGCCACCCAGGAAGTATGTTACCAGTGTTTCTGATTACACCAGAACGTCATATACGAGTTGGTATTCCATCATCGAAACTGCAAGTTTATTCTAGCTCGTGTCTTAATCACCACCCACAATCGTGCAACCTACAACCTACGACCCACAACAGTATCATCATCATCTCAACGACTTTCCGCACCTACTAGCCCAGATTTCAGCTCGAATCGCAGTTCCTTGAAGGTGGTGGTAAGGTGGTGCGCATCTGAGTTTTGAAATAAATTTCAGCAAAAGCGTAACGACACACCTTTTGGATTTTTGCATGCACATGCAAAGAGAAGTACTAGCTGCTTAAAGGAGCTATCAGTGTTGAAGTCCTTGGCGTACAACAACTACTGCAACAATTCGTACACGTCTCATTTAGACGCTTGCTGGTTGCTGGATTTATCTAGGCAAATTGTGTGCAGTAAAACCCAATTTCATTTACTTTTCCGAAAGGATCTTCTTCTTGGTTTGGCTTTGAAGTTGTTCACGTTGGTGTATATGACTGGGGGCGGGTGGCGGCAGAGCCCTGCCTTAAGTATCATCAACGTAGTAGAATGAAAATTTCAAGAGAAAACTTTCGTTAATGAGTATTTGAACATGCCTTATCTTGAAGATGTGCGCCTGTATGTACGTAGGAGAGCTTCTTTAACTTCCTCTGTGCTGTTTTACTTTCCTTTTTGCTTTACTACGGATGCAGGTGTCTTCGTGTCTCTTTCCTTTTGCGCATTTTCTCTCAACCGAATGGGGAAAAAATTGAAAAATGTCTGAAATAAGGATTATGCGAGTCAAATTGAAAAACTGAAGAAAAAAAATGTCCTTGCTGGGTTTCGAAAAAGTTTCCTAATACTTTTTAATTTTGCTTTGGATAATTCATATTTATAGAGCTTCTAATTAGGGACTTATCAGACATCAGGATCAAATGCTGAAGGGCTTAGCACTCAAACTGTTGGAATGGTGATAATATCCAAGTTCTACCTAAAGACACATCTTTTCAGAGAGCTTGGGCAGGCATCCAAAGATACAACGAGTCGGAGTCCCTAAATAAAACGAAATGATTTTGGTATGATATTAATTACTAAGCACAGCCAAGTCGAAACGAAGCGACATCTGAAACAAATGCCACATCTGAATGATAGTGAAACAAAATGATAGCCATGTCAAACCGTCAAGTTTTGTCTAATGCCTGTCGTCCACTTCATGGCTAACTCATCAACCATAAGAACAATTTATTGAAATCTTCAGTTGAACAACTAATTTTCTAAGCTCGTACACAAGTGCACAATAACAAACTCACGCTGTTTTTGTTGACCATCATTTAATTAATCAGTTAGTTCTTAAACGCGCAACGGGGGCCGTACAACGTGTTGATTAACCCACTCAAATGTAAAATACAAAATACAAAAAAATGTGGGCCAAAAGTAGTTATCCGATGTTGTTTGGCTCTCTTTTTTTTTTTATTTTTTTTTCTAAATGAAAAACTTCGATTCTGTTTTCTATTGAATTCTATTGGTCAAGTTATTGGCCAAATGGGCGCCGTCACAATTGATTGCCATACGGGCTCGTTTTATGGCATTTTTCATCACTTCGGGCGACAGATTCTTGCAGTCGTGTCGAATGTTGTCTTTGGGGTTTCTAGGGTCTCGGGCTTGTTCACGTAAACACGGGACTTCAAAAAACCCCACAAAAAAAGTCTGGAACGGTTATATCGGGCGATCTTGCGGGCCAGTGCGAATCGCCAAAACGAGAGATGAGGCGACCCGGGAACGCCGCCTTCAGAATATCGGCTTTGGCTTGCGCAGTGTATGCCTTAGCTCCGTCCTATTGGAACCACATGTCCTCCAGTCCTAATTCGTCCAATTGTGGCAGAAAAAACTCGGTTAACATGGCCCTATAGCGCGCACCGTCCACTGTTGTTGTTTGACCAGCGCACGGAAATAAGTTTAAGATCAAATCAAGAAAAATAAGCGCCGAATCACGAAAAGTTTGTCTCATTTTAGAGCTTAGCTCAGGATTTACTAATTCACGACTTTCTATTCGCAATTCTAGAAATTGTACAAAGTGAAGATTTGCAATTTGACACAAATAGTGTTACTTACTTAAGGTGACCCGGTCCGGGGTGGACCTGGGCCTCAACCAACAAGCGTCTCCAGCCAGCGCGATCTTTAGTTAGCTGTCTCCAGTTTCGTACGCTAAGTTGGTTGAGGTCCCCTTCCACTTGCTTGCGCCTTCTGAGTCGCGGCCTTCCTCTACTGCGCCTTCCCTCGGGTGTGGATTCGAAGATCTTCCGGGCCGGAGCATTCGTGTCCATACGCTCTACATGACCCAGCCACCTCAGTCGTTGGACCTTCACCTTCACTCTTCTGACTAGGTCGATGTCGCTGTACAGCCCGTCGTACAGTTCGTCGTTGAATCTTCTCTTCCATTCACCGTCAATGCAGGCGGGACCAAAAACCACTCGAAGAATTTTCCTGTCGAAACAGCCTAAAGTTACCTCATCCGCTTTTGATTAGAGTCCATGCCTCTGCGCCATATAGCAGGACTGGGATGATTAGGGTCTTATAAAGGGTCACTTTATTTGTTCGAGAGAGGGCTTTGCTACTAAGTTGCTTTATTTGCCCAAAGAAACAGCGGTTGGCAAGAGTTATTCTTCGTTTAATCTCAGCGCTGGTGTCATTGTTTGAGTGCATAGCGGAGCCTAGGTAGACAAAGTCCTTTACCACCTAAAAGTTATATCTGTCTATTGTGACGTTCTGTCCGAGCCGTCGGTGTTGAGTGTCCTTTTAGTTGACAGCATATACTTCGTCTTGCCCTCATTAACCGCCAAACCCATCTTCGCAGCCTCAGTCTCAATACTCACAAACGCGCCAATTACACCACGCTGCGTTCTGTCAATTATGTCAATTTCATCGGCGAACGCGAGTAGTTGGACGGACTTTTGAAAGATAGTGCCTCTGGTGTTGGCGTTTGAGTTTTGCACTATTCTTTCAAGAACGATGTTAAAAAAGTCACATGACAGCGCATCGCCTTGTCTAAATCCTTTCTTGACATCGAAGGTCTCGGTGAGTTCTTTACCGACCTTGATGGAGCAGCGTGCATTCTCCATCGTCATCCTGCACAAACGGACGTGTTTGGCAGGGATGCCAAAACTAGACTTGACTCTGTATAGCTCGTCCCTATAAACGCTGTCATAGGCGGCCTTAAAATCGATGAAAAGGTGATGGGTATCGATTTGAAGTTCCTGGGGTTTCTCCAAGATCTGCCGCAGTGTGAATATTTGGTCGATGGTTGACTTTCCTGGCCTAAAGCCACACTGATATCGACCAATCAGGTTGTTTTTGAAAGGCTTTAGACGTTCACACAAAACGGCAGACAAAATCTTGTAGGCAATGTTAAGAAGACTGATACCTCTGTAATTGGCGCAGTTTAGAGGGTCTCCTTTCTTGAGGATCGGGCAAACAATGCTGAGGTTCCATTCAAGGTTCCATTCATCGGGCATACTTTCCTCCGACCATATTTTACAGATGAGTTGGTGCATGCTCATAACCAAGTCATCGCCTGCCGCTTTGAACAGCTCGGCGACTAGGCCATCTGCTCCTGCGACAAAACAGATTTGACATTGGCGGCCATTTTGCAAAAATAAGAGCATCTTCCAATAGGGTGTTTTGTTGTTTTTGGCCCCTTTGTATTCAACCCCTCTATAAAAAACCGCTATTATCACGCCAAAGTTTTCTTGTCTAACAGGTTTCCAAAAATCAAAATTGGATTTTTTCGAAAAAATTAAAAAAAAATTTAAAATCCTCATAAAGCCCATTTCACCAAAGTGATCTTAAATTAACAGTAAAGTACGATTTTCGCGCGTATTATGTCCTATTGTCTTTTAAGCCCAAAAAGGATATTATGTAGGTAAGTAATTTAAAAATTGCACTCAGAACAAAAAAAAAAAAAAACAGAACAGAATGAAAATGTCTAAGGGCCACTTGCACCAAGTTACTGGATAACTAAATAAATTTCTGGATAGCTAACCCAAGATAACCCAATAAATAGTTACTCCCCCGATTTGCGTTGCACCAATTCCAAATTCCGTCTGGATAAGTAACCTTAGATTAATTAAATGTTTCCAATACTACCAACGTAATATTGTTGCTTTCCTATATAAAAAAGTACAGTAATATAAATAAAGCATGAAGCAACCATCAAAGAAAAAAATTAAACATTTAAAATGTTTTTTTCTTTCCAATGTTGCTTCGTTATAAAAATTAATATGAGTGAAATTTACAATTTCCTCATTCGTCGTCCTCGTCCGAAATTAAATTGAAATCCACTGTCGATATAAGGATATATTTTTTTTTTTTTTTTGTATTTTAATGTCAAACTACCGGGTATTTGACAAATTGTTTTACTATTTGAAGTTTGGGCACGACTATCCAGCCTTTCGAAAATGGATAAATATTTATCAGTTTATCCATGGATAGATGAATAAGCGTCGCCCTGCAACGCAATTTTTACTGAATCTACGGAATAGGACTAAACAGCGGATAAACGAATAAATAGCGTTGTCAAATGAGGTTGGTGCAAGTGGCCCTAAGAGACTTTCTTACTCGAGGCCATTTACCTAAAAAAACAAAAATGAAAAAACAACCTGTAAAACTGCGACCCAACTATGATGGTAGATTCCCATAACCCGTTCTCCCTAGGATTTGCAAAACAAATTAATACAACATCCTTGGAATATTTCAGCCTTGCAAGGTTCACTTCCAGAACCGTCGCATCGGCAGCTATGGCATTTACTTTCCAACCAGTTTGACCTACAATCCACAAATCTCTGGCGCTTCAGTTGCTTAAAGTACCCTCATCCATCAGCTTGCTCCTGCAACACAAACACACTCCGCCAGACAGACTGCCACTTACAGACAAATGAACAGCTCTTTAGGTATCTTAAGTAAAAACTCCTTTGCCATTCATTAGGATCTCGCCAACATTTATCCACGCACATCCATAGACACACTCCGCATATAGAAAAAGAGGAGGAAGCCCACAACAATCGCAGCCAAGTGTTACATACGAGTACCTACCGCACCCACTTCCTTCGTAGCGCATACATTTGCATAAATTAGCCGCACAGTCTCGACGTATCGTTCCTATTTTTCAACTTGACATCGATCGGAATTGCCTTGCACCATCCCCTTCAAAGCCATTTCTCAGATAAATTGGTCCATTATCACATCCACCCTTCTATCAACGCACGACTAGGTACATTAGTCGTGTATTTCGTTGCGTTTTTCAATTTGTTATTATGTGCTCTTCGACATAAGAAATAAAAGTGTGCCGGTCGACTATGCAGTATGCACCTACCTATAGCACATTCAGTTCCTTTTTTCTATTATTCATGGTGTCCCTGTCCAGTGGAGATAAAGATAACTTTCATTCGAGAGATTTGGCAAGTTTTATCAGCACTCATGCCAGCCAGTGGAGTACAACTGTGACTGTCGTCATCCATTATTTTCATAGAAATCCAAAAGAATACGGGATTCTCCAACAATGGATGAGCTACCTACACAAGGAATGAACAATGCCTCCCTGTTCTTCGTGCTGGGGGCGGGGGATGAGTAAAATAAAATCTTCCCAAACATTGTTTTCCTTCTTCTCACAGCCGGTCGTCCTGATTTGGGCCATCAGAACAACTGCGAGTATACTTCGTTCCGCGCAGGTAACCCTGCGTTCACTGTGTTGGGTTGTGAAAATTCGTCAGTCGGTTGGTTCCGGGACGGGACGCGGGACTTATCTCATTCAAAGAGGATTATGCTGGAGCTCTAATTCCAAATGAGAATTCAGGTGAATGTCATGAATAGAATACAAATTATGGATGGCGATGGCAGTGGCGACCTTCGTCCGTGGGGAGTGGTGTACGAGCGAGAACATCGGCGATAGGCAAGGGAATTCGGCAAAGAAGTGACGCAATTCTCATTCCGTTGGTCCTGTCAGGTGGGTTGTTTATCTCGCTGATGACAAATTAATTACAATTGATTATCCAAGTGGAAATGCTGATGTCAGAGTATATTAAGCTTTCCATTAGATACTATTTTTTGTTCATGTGTTTTCCATTTCGGGCACGCTACCTCCCAACGGGTGGCTGGCGAATGTCCGTTAAAATTTAATTGATTCACCTATTTTACTTGGTTTTTCTTCTCGTACGGATACGGATATGTCAATTATCTATATAGAGAAGGGAGGAAATTAATTAAATTACAAATTGGGAGCGAGGGCAACTAACAGATAATTAGCAAAGCGATTTTGTTTCTGCTTTGCCAAATGTGGGGAACTGCATTCTCCATTCTCAAGAGGGAAATCAATTTTCAAAATTAAATCTGCACTTTCTATTTTATCAGGAGAAATCCGGAACGAGTGTGTAGCGACCTCTGGATCGAAATAACGTCAAAGTACGAGTTATTAGGGAGCTGTGATCGGCGATCTATGAACGATATTTGTAGAAATGTTTTAATATTTTCGAACTTTTTAACAATGAAAGCAGTCAATATAATCGTGGAGTGGTCCCCGGTTCAACCCCCAAAAAATATATTCAACGCTTTGAGGTTTTTCCACTGACGTCGGAGACTTTTTGTTAAAATCTTAAATCTGAAACATTGGCAGATCTGTTAATAACTTGCGAGAAATAAAATTCGAGCTCAATGTTTCATAGGCAGGTTGATGCTTTCTAAACGAAGTCTGTTTGTCATAGCGTTGTTGCTGATGTGCCTCAAGGATCGGTTTTGGGTCCAATATTGTATAATATTTGTATGTCTGATATTCCAAAACTCCCTTATTGTGAATTAGCTATCTTTGCGGACGACAAGGCAATATATTCTTCGCATGAGTTTAGTCTCAACATTGGAGACAAACCTTGCAAATGCGATTCAAATATTGTTAAGTTATTAGTTACAATATCTGAAAAATTAAACTAAATGCTGAGAAGGTGCAAGCTATCTTTTTCAGCAGAAAATGAAAGACTTGTTTTCTTCCAAGCAATCGGCTAATTGTAAATAACACAAGTATTAACTGGGTCCCATCTGTCAGATATTTAGGCATTCATCTAGAGACAAAACTTATAGTTATAGTCATAGCAATAAACATGTTGTACCCCTTCATAAGCAGAAAGTCCTTACTGAAAAAAAGCCAAAGCCAACACGATCGTAATTTTTAAAGTAATTTTTCAGTCAATTATATGGTTGCCAAGTAGGGGGTAACTCAGCAAAATGTCATCTTAAAAAACTACAAGTTTCACAAAACAAAATCTTAAAAATGATGATTAACGAAGTAAATGTTCAATCATGTATTTGTTCTGAATGCTTCTTGCATATCAAAAATTATTATTTGCTATAATTATATTATTATTAGTTATTTGTTGTTTTTTATTTGTTATTTAATAGTTGTTATATATTATTCATTATTTGTTATACATTATCTATTATGTATTCGTTATTTGATATTTATTATTCAATATTTATTTTCTATTTATTTATATATCTATTTATTTATTTATTTTTTTTTATTATTTATTTATGTAATCATTTATTTAGTTACATTTATTTATCTATTATTTATTGTTTACTATCTATTTATTACTCATTGATTTATTATTTACCTATTACAATGTACCTGCTTAGTTTAGATTTGTTATTTATTATTTATTCACTACAATGTACCTGCTTAGTTTTTAAGGTTTCTTTTTCTTTCCCTTTTCTAATTATATTTTGTATTGAAGGTTTTGAACGTATTTTTCCTTAAAATTATATCATTGCATAGTATTATTATTTGTAATCATGATTTAAAATTAATTGTTCAGTAGAAAGATATAATATAAATATCATATTTAATTCTTTAATACGAAAATTAATTATTTATCTATCCATGTAAAAAGCCCTAATAAACTTTTAATGTCGTACGTTTACTTAAATTCAGGCACATTATGGCATTGTCTCTGAGGCGCTAATTATAGCTTAGAGCCAGCTTTAGGATAAAAATATTCTTCCAATAGGAATAGATTTTCTTGTTTTCGAAGATTTAAAAAAATAATAATGTTCAATTCTCGTTAAAGAGGATTTCATACCTACTTCTTATAGGTCTGTCGAACATATTTGAGTTTTTTTTTTTTTGCTATTGTGCTTAGATCATTGATAAGAAGCTCCCATCCCATGCCTTAATCCAATCTCAGATTCACTGAACTGTGCAGAAGCATGGATACTTAACCTACAAAAGAAAATGGGAATTTGTTTGACGGTTTTGAGCAAATATTTTATCTTGCTATATTGTTGTTTTGATTGAGAACAATCTGTTTCCGGACTGCTGGTATACTTTCTGAGATATTTACAAGAATGTGTAGTATGTAGCTTTGGGCCTTTTGCCTTTTTTTTTTTGAAGACACATTTCAGTTTAAGGAATACCTACTTTAATAGCGATATGTAAACGCAGCTAGCATAGTGAGGCTTTCATTCTAGTAAGTTATTTTTTTATTAATTAATTGTTTTTTCAACAAAGTAGAACATTGTTTAGCAGTCGAAAGCACAATTTCATAATTTTGTGCAAAGTATGTTTTTAAAAAGGTATAGAGATGTGACTGTAGGCACAGTGGCTTAGTGCTTGGTGCGTTCGTCTACTAATTTTTTTTTCCACTGCGCCACCTCTCGCGAGCGTCTGACAAACATCCGAGGGTATAACTGTCATGAAATAATTTCTTAATTAGCCCTTTGGACTTGGTATTGAATTGTAGATTTGTCAAAAAAATAAATCACACAAAACGAATGGTTTTGACCTGTTTCGTTAATTATTTATTTTGTTTAAGAGGTGAGACTAGGCTGCGGATTTTTTTTTCCGAGGTAGGTTAAAATCTTCTAAAAGACGCTATGAGGACAGTCGGCGCGTGCTCATAGTACCTAGTGTGCGATTTTTACTCACTAAAACCACCTCCCACAAATTTTTGTTTGTACTGTAACTAAGTTGTGACTTATCAAACAATTTGTTCACGAAGTTATACACGTTTGCCAGGCGGTAACATTCCAGTGAAAATTCCTGCTCTTTCCGCAATTTCAAAGTGGTTGATTATTATCGGGCTAAGTCCGAAGGTTTAGTTCGTTGTAGACGTCGCAATAAATTTGTTTCATCGAGAATTTCATGGACCGCAGTTTTAATGTGTCCTAATAATCTATTTTTGTGCTTTGGAGTCGTATCTAAAATATTTTATTGTTAAGGGCTAGAAATAACTGAAGTATAACAATAGGCCTGTTTTTTTTTTGAGCTTCGATTTCAGCAAGGCAAAGTAAACTAGGATTTTCAGCACGCACAACTAAACGAACTCGAACCAACCATACACATCCACAAAATGTCATTCAAATCGGTTGTGTGGTTTCGGAGATCGACAACAGCGTCACCTATCGGGTCAAAAAATATCCTACCTCTTAGGACTGCCTAGACATGAAACACAGCAATACGAACCAAACAAAAAATTAATCATGAAAATTGGCCCAGCAGTTATCGTGTTGGAGTTAAAATGGCCAGTAAACCAGTAAACAAGGGACGAAGGATGTTATAAAGGGTGGTTAAATTTTAAGGGCCGATGTTGATTTTGAATCAAACACAAATTATTTAGGAAATCATTGTCATTTCTTTTTGTTATGATAATATTGGTATGGTTCAATTATGTATGGAACAAAATATCGGCCAAATGGCCACCGCTACCTCGGCGGCACACCTCAATCCGATGGTCAAAATTTTCGATGACGCCTAGGCATAATTGAGGTTCTATGCCTTTAATGTGCCGAATTATCTCATCCTTTAGCTATTGAATTGTTGCTGGCTTATCGATGTACACCTTTTTTTTCAAATAACCCCAAAGAAATAAGTCCAAAGGTGTCAAATCACATGATCTTGGCGGCCAATTGACATCGCCACCACGTGAGATAACACGGCTATTGAATTTGTCGCGCAAAAGAGCCATTGTTTCGTTAGCTGTGTGCCAAGTGGCACCGTCCTGTTGAAACCACATATCGTCCACATCCATATCTTCCAATTCGGGCCATAAAAAGTTCGTTACAATTTCACCATAGCGAACACCATTCACAGTAACTTCCTGACCAGCCTCATTTTGGAGACTTCGCACCAAACGCAGTCACTCTTTGTGGGTGCATTGGTTTTTCGACAATCAATCTTGGATTAACATTCGCCCAAATGCGGCAATTCTGCTTATTGACGAATCCACTGAGGTGAAAATGTGCCTCATCACTGAAGATGATTTTCTTCGAAAATTGATCATCCACTGTTGCCATTTCTTGCCACCATTCTGACAATTGACGACGCTTGAAATGGTCAAGAGGCTTTAGTTCTTGAGTCAGTTGCACCTTATAAGCGCGTAAATGCAAGTCTTTATGCATAATGTTCATCAACGACGAGCGTGAGGGGTGCAATTGTTGGACACGATGACGAGTTGAGGTGGAGGGCTCTTCAGCCACACTATCGCGAACAGCAGCAATTTTTTCTGCAGTACGTGTACGAGCTGTACGAGCATGCACTGGTGTTTTCATATCTCGTACAAACCCGGTTTGCTCAATTTTTCCGATTGTACGCACATTTGAACAAAATAACGAGGTGCGCGATATGCATTTTGATTTGAACGCCCATTTGCATAATAAGCCTGAATAACTTTAACGCGTTGCTCGATTGTGTATCAAATTGAGTTAGTCTGAGATTGAGAAATGTCAAATGAAATGCGGAAAAAAAACTTGACGTTTAGGTGTGGTTCACATTCAACATCGGCCCTTAAAATTTAACCACCCTTTATAATAATAAACAGTCGAAGGGAAATAGTTAAGAACCACTTAAAAAAATACATTCGCTTGATTTTTGTTGTTGGCAAAATTGTGCAGAAATGCAATGCTGTGTGTAATTTAATTTCCAATATTTTTTGCATAAGTCAGGTCACTATAATGGTAGAATTGCTACCACTTTGCGCACTCTATAGTTAATTTGAAAAGCCTCACAATTTCAATATGAGTTCACAGAAAATTAAGGATCTCTGTTTGAAAAATTAAATAAAGTTTTCCGCAAAGCCCCAACTGTTCGAATGTTAACCACTTCAGTGATGCATAAAAAATGCATCCTCATCATCAGTCAATTTGTACAATTATCCCTGCAAAGCAATCCAAAGCTTACTAGGTACCTACCTACAATGATAATAAATTGCATTGAATTTCATGGAACCTTTTGTAATAATTAGCACTTACCCACCAGCTAAGTGGTGGCCATTCAACTCTGTGTAACTACGGATAAGAGTACCGTCTACTTGCAAACATTTTTGCAGCTTCTTCATCAACTTTCCATCATGGGCAGTGAGGAATGTGCTTCTGCATCCTGCAACCGGAAGCCATTCTGCCCAAGAGCGAGGGCTACTGGATTTTTTTTTTTTTTTTTTTTCATTTTCCAGTACATAATAACCCCGCCGTGGAATATTTAAATATCCCTTTGCGCTTAATTCCATTTTTTAAATTTACTTAAATTGCACATCAAGCTGACATGAACGTGTATTGAAATTCCATCACCTGCTTCGGCATTATCTCACGTACAATCTCTCCTTAATTATGCTGGCATTTTGCAACCAAATTATATATAAAATTAAGAGCACATAAATTAAATTCCGACATTCGCCATGTTTCTGCCAACAAAGGCGCAGTAATAAATTTATCCCATCGATTTGCTGCGGATACTGGATGCCGGGTAGTTTGTACTACTCTGGTGGGTGGGGGCAAATATTGAACAATGTCATTTCGCGAGCTACAGCCCCTGCCCCCTTCATGAGAAATGACAGCAAAAAATGCCCGACATAAATGACGGCCCTCAAAAGTTGTCACTTTTCTTAATTACTATACAGCTGGAGTGAACGCATTTGTCATTATCATTACATAGACTTCAGTCCCGTTGCACACGATTGTGAAATGCGAAATAGATTTAGGGCGGTTGGGTTACCGAAAAGCCCCCACAGGTTGAGGTTAAGATTAAGACAGATAAAGGCCTTTGTTTTCCACCAATGAACGTGCATTGCATGTTCCCGGTCCGGGAAGGATACCAAACGTTTGTCTTGTTATTTATCGCAGGTAATAAACAACGAACGCTAATAATCAATATTTTTTTTTTTTCTTTTCTTTTTCTTTTCTCTTATTGATTTCATGTACCACGTTTGGCTGTGTTGCGCCATTACTGCTGCTACTTCGTGCTCGAATACCAAATACCAATTGTGGCATCCGGCGGTGTGTAACCAAAAATACCGACCGTAACAGTGCCAACCCAAAAAATGGAAGCATTGAGCGGCGAGACAATTTATCTTCCATGCAATGTGAGTACGTACGAAGGAGATGACGCCGTACTCATCCTGTGGTATCGTGAGGATAAAGGAACGCCAATATACAGGTAAGCAAAAAAAAAGTTTCAATTTTGCAGGAGTTTATTTCTTCGTCGTCGTCTTCGTCTTTTTGTTGTGCTGTTATGAAACCACTTATTATTGTTATTATTTATTCCTTTTAACTTTCACAAGGGAACGGAAAGTTGTCCTCCCTTTCATTTGCATGGCCAATAACAAAACCAATTTGAATGCGAAATACATTTTGTTGATAGGAGAGTTGAAATAAAAGTCGGTAAGAAAAGTTTGCTGCGACTTGCGGGTTGTTGTACAGTATGTGGTGAAGGGCTGGCGGAATTAATATGAATGTGCATACAAAATATGAATTTATGACATCAGTTGTTGGCGAATAGAATGGAAAGAACGTACCTATTTGCATAGAGATATCCTTTTATAATGGTGGATACTCTTGCATGAATTTTTATCGAAAAGAGTTACCATCAACGATGGGTTTGGCCAACTACGCAAAACCCTGCAGTTTTACTTTAAAAGCTGCTTACATAGATTTTTACAAATGGATTTGAACATACTTGCAAATATAACGATTCAAATGAGGGATATCCAAAAAACAGTAAATACAAGAAGTTGCTGAGGTTGATTTTTTGCAAAGTTGCACTTATGGAGAGAATAAAGAAGGACAGAGGCGTTAGTGCTGCAGAAATTGGGAACGTCTTATATAGAAAAATAAATATCGCAGTCACCTATGCCTGGTTGGTTTAAGTGGCGGACTTAAATATGCAAAGCGACCTTGCAAAACCGACTACCTACAAATCACAGTAGCGTACCCAGGATGCCGAAAGTACCACCGAAACGTTTTCGAGCTCACCTGAAGGTCAAGTCTCGATCTGTGAAAAAGTGAAACGAAAATGTTTTCACCCTTTCACTTAAATTTCGATTCTCGTTCTACGAAAATGTGAGATCAAAATTAAAAAAATTTTAATATAAACATTTTTGCAGTAAATGTTTTCGATGAGATTTTTAAAATAGAGAACTTAATATCCCGTCAGGGGTTTCAATTTCGTTTCACCATTCGCTTTCACACATTGCTTTCATTTTTAAGGTTCCGTACCCAAAGGGTAAAAACGAAATTATTAGTTTCGCTTTTGTCCGTCTGTCCGAACCCACTAGACCACTTTTGTACCTACGTCAATCTCAGAAACAAATTGACTTATAAGGCTGAAATTTGCACACAACATCCGGTATAACCTCTAGTTACACGGAAATGGGTTTTAGAGTAATTCGTATTTTTTTTTTTTTTTTTTTTTATTTTCATTGCACATAAAAACTGTTTATTTCTTGATTAACAAAAAATATGTTTTTATACTTTTTTGTAGATCATGCTCGTAGCTATATTTGTGGCGAAGAATTTTTTGCCGAAAAGTTAATATTTTAAGAGACATTTACAAAAAACAGTCAATAACTTTATAAAGTACGCTAGGTACTTTTAAACATTTTACATTCGTTATTGATGTGTTGTCTTAATCGATTCCAATTGGAACTTCCAATGCATTCCTACTCTAACTCTACTCTTTCACACACCGACAACGCACTTCATCCAGATTCCGGAGCCAGAAATCACAGTCAGTGTTACCTCTGCAAATTTCCTGGAAGAAAAAAGGAGTCCCATTCCGATTTAAATATTTTCTTTCCTTTTTTAAATAAAATCTTCAATTCAAATTCAGGTAAAACCAATTTTTTTCGAATTCAACTAAATACACTGAACAATTTTGAATTATGGCAAAAATATCCTACATTTTTAAAAGGAGTCCGAATTCACTGGTTTTTAAAAAGATGAGTCCGGAGTCCATTCGCGTAAAAAGGTGTCAAAATGACTCTAAAACGCCCCGAAAGGTTACACTGATCACAGTTCACCACTTTACAGTCCACTTTCCCGTCCACAACTGCACAGTTCTCCAATTCTCCATTGAAAAAATTCTCATTCTCATGCACAAACTGCACAAACATGCTCTCGGTCCAGCGTTGCCAGACGGTCAAAATATTTCTTCCCAGATAAATCTGAAAAAAACCCTCAGATTTGGTAATTTTGCCAAAAAAAAATTTTTTTTTTTTTTTTTTTTTTTTTTTTGTTACTGAAGGTGAAAATCTCGAAAGACACAGTGGGGTTAGAAACCCAGAGTAGTGTGGGACTCTAACCGCACTAAAAACACCTCCTTAATCATGACCAATCAAAGAAAGATCGACAAATGATTTTAGTTTCAACGTTCAGTTGCGTTTGAGAAAGTATTACAATTTGAATACGGGTTCTCATTATTTAGATTATAAGGTCGTGAGGTTTAATTCTTCTCAATCTACGAATATTGTATCGTACATTTAAGACGTCTTCTATTTCAGGATTAATATGCATCTGCAGACGCTCATTGTGACGAATTGCGTACTTTTTAATTACCTCCGTTACAAGATCAGTCTGCAAATCACGATGCAAGTCATTATTTCTAATATACCATGGGGCATTTACTATTCCCCGAAGGACTTTGTTTTGGAATGTCTGTATTATTTTTACATTTGCCTTCCTTGTACAACCCCATAATTGGACACCATATGTCCAAACAGGCTTCAATATCTGGTTATATAATAAAATTTTATTCTCAATGGACATTTCCGAGTTATGTCCTAGCAACCAATAAAGTTTTCTATATCTAATATTTAACTCTTCTACTTTCTTCTTCACATGTTCCTTCCATTTCAGCTTAGCATCCAGATTCATACCCAGATACTTAGCTGTGTTAGAATAAGGAACTACTTGGTTATTAATAACCACCGGAACATTTATAATTTTTTTATTTGTAAAATTGATATGAGTGGACTTTGACTCATTGAGTCTAATTCGCCATCGTTGTGCCCAATCACATATTTCGTTAACTGAATTTTGCAGCTTTTCTGTTGATTTAGTCACGCATCTATCAGTTGATAGAAGAGCAGTGTCGTCTGCGAATGTGGCTATCATCGTGTACCAAAAAAAAAAATACAACTTTTTGCAGTATTTTTTTTTGAAATGCGAACGTGTAGGTTTGGTTTTGCGAATTTATTACACATTTATATCATCCTCGATTGTCATTGTCAATTTTGAATCATTTGGTTGTGGACAAAACAGAATGAAGAATCGCAGAATGCCTATAATTTTCCTGTGGAGGTACATTTTATGGTTACCAAAAAGGATAAATCTGAATCAAACTGGCAACGCTGTCTCGGTTATTTCATTAGAGCGTAGGTATTCTCTACTGTTACGCTTACATGAATGTTTCATGTAGTTTTTTTTTAGATATTTGTATTTTACATTTTGTATTTTATATACTACTAGCTGACCCGGCAAACTTCGTTTCGCAAAAATTTGTTAATTTGTTAATAAAGTCTGAGCATGTACCAAGCACTTGCTAATTTATGTAATTCGACCAATTAAAATTCTTTATTCATAAGTTATATTAAATGCAATAGAAATAAATGATGAATAGCAATGTTGATTTTGTTCAATCAAACCGCAATGATTTTGACTTGTCGTCCAACCTTCCACTTTTTCACTAAATTGACAAACATCCATCGATTATCCTTGCAATAAATTATTTGTTATAGCGAAAGCGAGACGCACGGGAAATTGAAGTCGCACGAATGGTAAATCGTTTAAAAAGCATTATCTGCGGAATAAGAATGTTTGCCTTTGAATTTCCCCCTTAAAATCATCACTTGTATGATATTTGATGTGAGATCCTTCACCATAAAACAAATGCGATCCGTTGCAAAGTTTCGGTACATTGATGTTTCGCAACAGAATTTTAACTGAACCAACTTTCAAATCCGAATTATGTAGATAAATATATAAATTATAAAAATTATAAAAATCGAACGATCCGTCCCCGAGTTCGCATTAAATCTTGCTCACATTTCGCAAATTGCTTTATTTGGACAGCGTCCATTAATAATTTTCATTATACAACTTTAGAAATAGCGTTTGATTTGATTTTTGAATGGGACGTGCCACAATCCGTTTTCTTATCCCGCTTGTGTTTTTCAAAGTACCACCTATAGATCAAAAACTATCCGAAATTTAAAACTGGAAGCAACCATATCCATTTACAAAATTTCAATCAACTTGGTAGCGCTGTTTCGGCGATCGGCCATAGCGCCACCGCCATAAGGTTACATCAAAAAAGTTTGAATTGTAAAAGCGCTATGGTTACATTAGATATAATTTAATATGGTGGTTAAGTATTCTTAAATTTTCTAATTTTCCGCGCAATTTTCTTAATTTTTTCTTTCATAAGATTTTTCTCCTGACAATAACAAACACAACAAAAAAACTTCAGCGAAATCGGTCCAGCCGTTCACGCGTCATGCTGCGACCAAGGGAAACAGGGATTCATTTTTATATATATAGATTCAACATTGGCACATTTGTTCGAACAGCTTGACTCAATGCGATTCGTTCGCAGTCCATTTCTCTCTCCAATTCTCGATTAAGTGCTACAAATCAAAGCTTTGTTTCGCATTTCATCTGATATCTCCAGTTCATTAACCGATGTCACAGTGCGAATTCGATGCAAAATATCGTCGGCTATAATATCATCTTTGTATTTATAATCAAAGTACCTATCTACTTCATTTCAAAAAGTTACTTAATGTAACATAGTAAACATAACTTATTAGAACAAAGTTTTTAGGTACCTATATTTAAAAAAAGAAAAGAAAAAACTTCAAAATTGTTGACAACAACAATTTGCTTGGAAAATAATTAAAATAATTGACAACAACAATTGCTTTTAAAATTCAAAATATTTTTTTTTTATTTGAAGTGTCACTTCTTGATTTCTATCTATGTAGTTAATTTTTTTTCAAAGTGTATTTCCCCATACAAACTTTAATTTTCTAATTTTCCTCGCAATTTTCTTAATTTTTTCAATTTTTCTTTTTTCCTAAACCTTCGCGGAGCAATTACTAACAAATCCGCAGAAGGAAGTATCCAATTTGGTCCAGTCGTTTTCGAGTTTTAAGCATCCGAACAAACCAAGATCCATTTTTATATATATAGATTATTATTTGTTCAGCCTATGACACTCCGGGAAAGAGTACCAATCTAATGACGCCTCACTCTTTAAAATCGGTCAAGCCGTTTGGGCTCCAGGGCGTAACGTAGAAACGTACATAGGATACGCGCGAAACACATAACCATCCCTGTGTGCAGTCGGGTAAAAAGGAAGACTCTGCGGTTTGATGCCGTTTTCGAACTACAAATTTGAGATGCTTCTCGAGGAAATTATTCTATCAGATGTTTGTCAGATTTTTGGCAAGAGGGGTAGGTTGTACATAGTTAGCATGTGCAGATTAAGATTTTAAATTTCATATGATTCATTTTGGAGGCCTTTCCATCAGTAATTTAGTCAGTTGGAGCTGTTTGTCGCATCCCCGATCTTCTTATAACCCACCTCTAACTACCCATATTTGACTTGTATCACATACTGTTGATTCTATTGTTATTTTTTCCGGTTTTCAAATTCTCTCTGCTAAGTTCTTCTATACGAATTCATGTTCAGCAAAATTTCTTCATTATTTATACTCACTTCCTTGGCCACATACGAATACGTACCATAGAAATATTCAGGAGTGCTCTCTCTTGGTTAGTCGATATGGAAAACGGAACCATGGAAGCAACAAAGAGATATAAATATACCATTCTCCATGGAAATGTGGTCATGGCTATAATATGAGTTGCCTCCCCTACACCTACACCAGTCATCATCTCGAGCCTAGGTGGCGAGATGTTGTTTATCGGTTGCTTTATTTGACTTTCAGTTCTCCTTTCCTCGAAATAGACAACGCTTGGCCGCTTTTGCATTTTAAAGCACAACAGAATTATGAGTTGAAGACCTTCAGAAAAATGGATCTACATAAGGGGGTTCATTTGTTGGGGTTGGTGGCATGTTTATATAGCTGTGTGCATCGCACCATAGCGCCAATAGTTTAATTAAGGTACTGTAGGCGCTTTCACGCAAACTTTATGTTTTCAGAAGTCAGCCTATTGATCGTCTCGCTTTGCAAATTTTGTTTGCATGGACTTGTGATAATCGTATGTAGGCTATTAAATTCCAAACGACTTTCCTCGGTCATTTGGTCGCCTTGGCCACTTTGTAAAACCTTATACAGTCAGATCTGCTTATTTGAAACTCGTTGAATTGAAAACCCCGCTTATATGAAAAATTTAATTTGTCCCCGTGTAGATACTTTTTTCCAGTTATCCGAAGTCCGTTTAAATGAAAAACCCGGTTAATTGAAATTAAAGTAACGATTTTCTCTCTTTTCATTTAAACGGGTTCGACAGTAGGTACCATTAAGCTGCCTGAAAAATTAGTCAACATTTATAAGAAGCCGTCGCATTTCCTGTCTTTATACCAAAATTGCTTGTAACAATTTCCTTTCTTCTTGCAGTGTCGACATCCGTGGCGGTGGATCCAAAGCGGCAAAACGATGGTCGGACGAAAGCGTTTTCGGCGGTCGAGCTTATTTCATTTTCGACAAGGAGCCCGGCGAACTATCCATTCAGAGTACTCGCGAAACCGACACCGGAGACTATCGATGTCGAGTGGATTTTCTAAAGGCCCAAACGAGAAACAGCAAAATAAATTTAACCATAATAAGTAAGTAGTCGGTCGAAACAAAAATATCCACCTACCTCTCACTTGATATTTACGTTTTCATAAGTGCTGGATCCATAACCATACCTGATAAATGTTTGTATACAATTACGTGCTTGGTTAATATGCGAGGGGATATCATCATTGGCACAACCAAAAAAAAAAAGAAAGAAAATATTTGGCTGCGGTTATACCGCGCACACACCATTGTATATCGCTAGTACCTGTGTAATTTAAGCTTTAATGACAATGCACGTACACCACCCGTTTGTATCCATATAATTGGACGAGTCTATATTTTTATGCTGTTTTTTGATGACCACCAGTAGGTCGTTTCGCCAGCAAATTAATTTAATAAAGGCCAACTGAAAGTTGGAGTGGGAAGGAATACACTCCGAATGCCTGAATGACCATTAAAAAGGTTTTTAATTAACCGTTTGTTTGGATCGTATATTAAGTGAGACGATACACAAACTCTGAAGCGTCGAAATAATTCGAATATAGTTTGGCGGAAGTGAAGAGGAGATGGCTCTCGATTAAAATTTCATACTCGTTGAACTCAGCAGCCGGCAGTGGGTACCGTGTTGCTTTGATGGTTATGCGGGTTTGTGGTTTGTAGAATGTCACGAGATGGCTATCTTCTGTCATAAAACAACAACAGTACCAATTGCCCATAATTTATAATTAGCTGTCGGTTTTTCTGCCTTTTAATTGGCCCACTGTCAAAAATGAGCAAGTATCTCGATTCGGAAAATCGATCAGTAAGGTAATTAAACAGATATTTATCTCGCGTTCGTTTTTATCTGTTAACTGAATTTTAATTGAGAGATAAAGCTTTGCTGGGGAAAAATGTGAACGGAATCGGGCTAGATAAGGCTTGTCGGCGGTTTGGGGTCAAAATTCTGGATGGGTCAAATTTCGTTTTAAAAAAGTATGTTTTCTAAATTGTGCTTTTTTTTTTTATTCTTAACCTATTTCTATAATTTTTTTTAATAACAATAGTTTCTTGTTTTTCCTTTTCTTACTTAATTCATTTTTATTTTTTCAATACACATAATTTAATTAATTTAATTTCCAAGTGGCTGTTCCCTTAAAAAAAAAAATTAATTTAAGAGACGTAAAATGCTTTCAATTCTTCAGGCTGTTCGATGTCACGTCACTGCAAGAGTGCTGCCAAGTTTTAAAGGTGCTGGAAATATATAAATATTTTTTTTTTTTTTTTTGGTTTTGTGAAGGATTAAACGAACAAAATTAACACAAATACTATTTGTAAAAAGATGTATAGTCCAAAATTGTGTTGGGCGCTAATTTTTCCATTTCCATCGCTTTTTGAAAAAAGATAGCCGAAAATACGACAAAGCGCCAAATCTGGCAGCTCATACGCCCATAGCAGAGATGCTGACTATACCAATGAGTGCAAACATCAACTGGAATGGAGTGTCAATGGTAGAAACGAACGCCAAATAAAAAGTTAATTTGCAAGTTAATTGTTATAACGGCTGTAACGATGCATTCGTTACATGCTGTTTTTCTTACTCAACAGCCGATCGACTGTTTCCCCCTCCCATACCGATACACAAAAAAATACCCGCAATGGCCCAGTACTTGCTATTCACTGGCACAACAGTGCTGCTACATGAATTGTTTGTTCGGCATATTTTTCCCACCAACAACAATGGGCCAATAATTTATATACATCACAGAATTCACACCAGCTCGTGGTCATGAATTGTATTAGACCCCCAGTCATGGCCCCAGAAAATCGAGCAAATTTAGAGTTGAAACAGTACCAATCTCGTGTACTACTGATATTGTTCCTCAAGGGGTCTGCAGACACTTGATAAAAGTTTTGATCACTATTAGCCTGCGGGTGAATAGTGAATTGCCGAGTCAATCGAAAGATAGACCTACCAGCCGAGACCCGAACCGCCGCCGTGGAATTGTAGGGGTAAACTGTAGGAAAACGTAGAATTGTGTTGAGATAGTACATAAAATTATATCGTAGAATTGTTCTGAAATTATATGAATCGTAGAATTGTTTTGGATTATATAACTTTTCTCTGTGAATCATTAAAATCATAGCATTGTATACAACCTATAAAAAACCGTAGAATTGTTTTGAATTATATAAATTATATAAACTTGAAGCATTGAAAGCATAGAATTGTATCAGATCGTTGAAATCAAAGAAAGGCATAATAAAGGACTTTGTTTTGTTACCTAGAGTTTTGTGTTTCTCTAGGAAGGACCTTGGCAAGCCGGCGAGCTTACCTCAGCCCTCCAACTCCAAAACAAATATGGAACACTCAAATATTATGTACGCACTCGACAACACTAACCGTGAACACACAAACACACTTCACTTGATTAAGATTTACACAAAAGAAACACAAAAGCTGCCAATCTTAAATTATATGCAACACGCACAGGGCTGCCATCATTTTGTTTGCTTTAAGCGTTGCCCAGCGCCGCGGATTTTATTTGACTTATATTTTCTGCAATTGCCTTTTGTGGTTTGTGTCAAAACAGAATGCCTGCAAAATAAATTGGTGTGCCTGCAAGTTGAATGACTGTTCGATGTCACTTCACTGCAAGAGTGAGTGATGGCAAGTTTTAAAAGTGCCGAAAATATTTATTTTCTATTTGTTCTGTGAAACGAACAAAAATGTCATAAATATTTGTAACACGACATATAGCCCAAAAATGTTCCATTTCTATCGATTTTTGAAAAAAGATTAACCAAAATATGAAAATATCTGAAACCCTGAATACCCCCATAGCAGATATGCTGGCTTAACTAGCAACGGAGAAACGATAATCTTTCTTTGTTCACTAACTTCGTTGGCTAAACAATTTTCGATTTCGATGATTTTTTCGTTGGAAAGTGATTGTTTTTTTTAGCGTACAAACCTGCTACAGACGAATACCTTTTGAACAAAAAAAGAATCATAAAATTCGGTGCTGCCGAACTCGAGATATAAACATACAAACATAATATCCAAGTCATTTTTATATATAAGAAGATTTAAAATTCATGTTTGTTTCAACTCTTAATTTTAATTTTTTTTATTTTGTTTTGATTATATTTGTTAGTTAGTTGTAAAAAACAGAACAAGCTCAATTTTGTTGCTTTCAATTTGAAAAGCGGAAGCCTAAAGCAGAACTAAAAAAAACAGAATTTTTTTGTGAGACGAATTTTGCAAAGCAGAATTTGGAAAGCAGTACTTCGACCCGCTCACTTGTCTGCTTTTATTCCATAAAAATGTTCATCCTCTGGTCACATTTTTGATTGTGGGTGTGTTTACCAGCGCTGCCGAAAGTACTTCAATAGGAGTATAACTCCTTTTTCGTCAGCCATACTGCCATACTCTTTAAAAACAAAAATTATACTCCTATTTTAAATTTCGGATTAAGATATTTTCACTGGCCTTGGTATATCTATACATAGTAGGTACATTGCAAAACAAATTTTTCTTTTTGCATTATTCACTAAGTTTGGTTTCGTGTTCAATTTTCTTATAGTTGTGGTGAACATACTCTTGTGAATCTTTTAATTTCCTTATTTTTACCACTATTTAAATGCGTTTTAAATAAGGAGGCCGATGGGAAAATGAATTAAAACAGCCTGTGTGTATGAGGTAATAATAAAATCATTTCTTGATTTGAAAGGTCCATGTATGTATGTATGAAACGGTGGTCTAGAATTTAGCCACCAAAAGTTGGAGAGTCAACTTTGGTCGGCCCATGGCGTCTGCCATAAAATGGGCGCAACTCGCTCAACGACAGGGATGCCAGACGTCCCCCTTTTTCATAAAAAAAATCTGTTTGCCCCTAGTACCTACAAACCAAAATTAAATAAGAGAAAACATTCAATTCAAACTTTGAAAATACTGTTTTAATATTTTTAAAAAGATTCTTTGTGAACACATCCATTTGAAGTGCAAGAAAACTTTCAAAGATGAATGCATCCTCTCACGAACTTCATTTCACTTCACGTGCTAAAGTTGTTCTAGTGCACGTTTTTGTTTTGTACTATAGTCTTTCCCTCTTTCAGTTTTTGCTTTGAAACCAAAATTTACTTTGGTAAAATGACCGAACCCAAATAAAAACCAACAAAAAAAGAGTGTTCATATACCCAGTGTTGCAAACAGAAATGTAAATGTATCTAATGAAACTTATTTTTATTTCACATTTTTTTGACTCTGGTGTTCAAAAATAAAAAAGGAATGTTTGTCCCCCTTTTGGAACACTTGTCCCTCCTAGAAAACTCACGATGACGCCCTTTTCGTATTTTATTTAATCTGGCAACGAATGCACTGAAGATCACTCATTTTGATAGTAAATTTTTATTATTTGAATGTGCTGATCAATAGTGGTACTTACCATATTAGAAAACACTTAGTTAAAAATTGAATTCTTGATTTTTATTGTGTAATACTCCCCGGGACTCCTTAAAAAAATTCTATTATTCTCCCCAACGAAATTATGAATCGGCAGGTGGTTACTTCTTTATATTCGCTTAACGTTTATTATACAATAAAAAAAATAATTGGTTGGTGCAATAGGTTATAGTGAGGATCCTAGACCTAGCTTTTGTGTGAGTTTTTTTTTGTTGGACGAATGGAAGGGATCTGCTTTCTATGCCGACTCCAAGCGGCCAATTGAGAAGCTCTTTCATAAGAGTTATACTCTCGGGTGATTGTCAGACGTTCGCAGGAAGTGGCGCAGTGGAACAAAACACCTTTAGATGTTCCATTCAGACATTTCTCAAAGTTAATCCAAATATTATACCCCGATTGCGATTGAGTTGATTGACTAGTGTCGCTCGACCGGCCCGTTGTATTAACCACTGGGATGCGACTATTCGCTAGATATTACTGACCATTGCCGGTTAGCTATTTATAAACGTAAAAATTTCCGTGGTGGTGCCATACCTAATCAATCGTTAAAAAGTATTTTTCGATGTTAACCTTTCTTTTATAAGCATACGGGAATACCGGTTGAGTAGATGCACCCAAAAGGCCAAAGGGACCGCCATTGCAACAACATTGCAAAAAATCATTGATGGACATACCTACGTAGTTTCTGCATGTTTACCTAAGTTGTTGTGTCCGGGTCCTTCGAGGTATTGTTGTCGCAGTTCCTTCCTTTATCTTTTGGCATGCAAAATTCAAAAATTTATTGTAGGTACCTACATAGCAAAACGATTTCCACGCAGCCTTAATTATAAGCATAATCTACTTCCCTTCATTTTCTGCAGCAAAGATAACTTTCTGCTGATTTATCAACGACGATTGTTCTGTCTTAAATACCGGATGCAGAGTCTCCTCTGCAGTATGTCCAATGTCCATGTCCACTGTTGCCAAAAGATGGCCATCTCATCGATTCCATTCTCAATTGCAAAATCGCTGCAATTCATTCTCTGTCTCAAAAAATAGCAGATATGCAGAAAATCAATAGAAACCAAAACAGGTTCGTTCCACCTACCACCTACATGCGGCCAACGGAATATAGTTCACTTTGCTCTGAAGTATGCTCCACCCTATTAGCACACGCCAAAACTCATGTTGCCCGCCCCAAAGTTCCACTAATATGCAAACAAAAAGCCACCATCAGGAAATTTCAATTAAACTTTGTTGCTCGCCAAAAAGCGGTTATCCCCTTGGCCCACTAAAGTAATCAAGCATTTTTAGCTTGCCCATCTATATATGCTTGTGCAAGTGTCCGACTGGATGGTGTGGCAGTGGCGGTCCTGTTAAATATTTCCCCTGCGATTTCGATCAGACCACGCTAGTCAGTAACAGAAACAAAAAAAAGAAGAATTGAAAACAAGTTGTTCTTTCCGGAACGTGCGTGCAAAGGAATGATTAAGCTCGAGAAGCGATTAACCGATTACACGAATCGCTTTCACCCCTAACCGGGCGGCCGGCTGTGAGTGTTGTCCGCTATGGCGCTATGTGTGTTTGGGGAGATTGTGTGGGAATCAGAGTAAATGGCTGGAATTTGCTTTGCTCACGGAATGCCACGGCGACTTTTATGCTTTGAATCACGCAACCCCGTCTCTAGCAGCGCATGATAGCTAATTCCTTTTTGATTGCCTTAGAAATGTTTTCCCATTGTGCTTGGCAGTTGCTTCTATCACACGCAAAAGAACGCTGATACTTTTTTTTTTTGCGCCACCACCAATCGTGTCGCTGCGGTGAGTATAACTGTTATCCCTCGCCGGAGGACAAGGACGAGAAGTATATCTGACGATGTAATTCTCTTATCTGTACGTATTATTGGAAAATTTTCAGTGTACGGCTGCAGCAGTGCAGACTGCAGATACCCAGATAATTTCGAAAGGCAACTTTGATAAGGTTTCAATGGGTAATTTGTGTACGAGTATATTTTTATAATGTGCACAGTTGGATTAGGGTAGTTGGGTGGGGTAGCCACAGCAAGCACACCTAGAGTGCTAATTGTGTGATGATAAATCGTTTTGTTGTTTGAATGGGGGTGCGCCAAACTTGAAAAGGTAAACACTGTTAAATACGTCCTGGCATGTGGTGATTTCTTCCTCAATCCACATACGAGTAAGTGTTGAATATTTAATGAGATGTGAACAAGAGGGACTTTCACAAACACTCCTGACAACGGTAATGAGTTTGATGATAATTATTATGGCGCTGTGTTTATTGTTTTGGGGTGATTAACGGTTTTGCACTAATAACCAGTCATTTTGGTGATTTGAAATGTTTACTTATTAGTATGCACGAATGCATTAGTATTCTAAGTACCTACCAGGCGGGACGTGGGACCGTAGGTATACTTAATTAAATTGAATGCACAATTTCTCATTTTCTGAATGCCGCAGTTAATGGCATTCTGATGGCAATAGTTTGTCTATTCGCTTGCAGTTTGTTACGGTTACGGATACCTAAGCTCGTGAAAAGGAATTTTCAAATTAAAAGACTGAAGGCGTGTTGGTACTGGTTGACTTCATTTATTAGGCGTTCTTAATTTCGCTCACATGATCTATATACAGTCTTTGGCAAAATTATTTGCACAATGTGTTTTCCATACTAGGTATATCTCTTCAACAAAGTCTTAAAAAAAAGTAATTTTTAACAAATTGGTTTATTTATTATTAACTCTTAACATTTTCTTGAAACGGTTAATACAAAATAAAAAAACAAGTTTCATAAATATCGTTTACCGCTACCTAACACGAAAAAGAAAATGGCAAAATGATTTTTACATTGGAAAAAGGTGGCAAAATTATTTGCACAAGTGCATTTAACAGTTTCTGAGATGAAACGGCTGATAAGAGTGTTAGCTGATCAATGCTAAATTATTCGGGTTGTTTTAATGATCATTTAAGCGTCACCTTTCATTCAGATAACTTGTTCCAATGGCTAGGTCCAAAGGAGTTACATTAGAGACACGTGCTGCAATTGTTGCAGAGTACAAAATCGGCGTTTCGGTAGAAAATCTTTCCGCTAAATCATTGCAGTCGAAGAACAATTTACTATCAAATTGAAAAAGAGAAAACTTTTGGGAGCCTAAAAACCCGAACCGGGAGAGGCAGGAAAAGGGTTACTTCCAATAGAGAAGACAATCTAATTATTCGGTCTTTTAAATGTAACCCTAGCGATAAAGTGAAAAATGTGTTGAAGGAGTTAAACAAGGGCAGTGAAAATAATTTCAGTGAAAGAACATTACGTAGGAGGTTAAAAGAAAACAAAATCAAAGCCTACGTCAGCCAAAAAAAAAGTCCTATATTACACCAAGAAACAAGCTCGCAAGACTTCAATTCGCAAGGGAGCATATTAATAAACCACCAGATTTTTGGAGGAGTGTTCTTTGCACTCATGAGAGAGCGCTTGTTCTTTGGATGGTACACGTGGCCGAAAGTTTTTTTATTCTGATCCAAAAACAAAAGCCAAAAAGTCCGTTACGCAGCCACTAGACATTCCAATGGAGGCAAAATTATGATATGGGGATGCACATCATATGGTGGCGTGGGACCTTGTGTGGTGCTTCGATCATATGCGACAGTCACATTATTTAGAGATTTTAAATGATGTTGCATTAGTTGCAGGCCCTAGATTCATCGGTACCGACTTCGTCCTTCAGCAAGATAATGCACCCATACACACTGCCTGGAACATAAAACAATGTCTATCGGAAGTAGGTCAAGAAACATTGAAATGGCCTCCGCAAAGTCATGATTTAAACGTCATCGAAAATGTTTGGCATCTTGTGAAATCGAAAATTCCACAGAATATAGGAAGATCTGCAGATGAAACTTTGAAGGATTTTATAACAGCTTGGAGTATCATTCCTGCAGAGCAAATTCGACACTTGATAGATTCCGTTCCAAGACGCCTTGCAGAGGTTATTGCTGCAAAAGGACGAAACACAAATTATTAGGTAAAACTGTGTCAATAAAACCATCGTGATTGTATTAAAATATCTTCTTCATTTTTTTTTTGGCTTTTAGATGCGTTGAAGAAGAAAAATACATTTGTGCAAATAATTTTGCCAACGACTGTATATCATTAACTTCCATGGTTTAAAACAACAGATGGATCTCGTTTTATTATTGTAAACCATGAAAATCAATAATTGATAAAGATCATCTGGGTAAAATAAAAAAACGTCTATTGCATCATGTTTAATCTGTGTGTGGTATACCTAGGTGCCTACACTATCTACAACCAGCCACTTACTTTGGAAGTAATAGTGTGCGCTTAGATGAGAATTTAGTTATTTAGAATCAGTTGATTTTGATATAACAGTTTATAACTAAATGGAAGATGCCCAAATCCACCGTCCACCCACCTTTTTTCGACTTTTTTGCCTCTTCGTTAGGTACTCTCAGTGCATTCTCTTGGTTGTGGATATTGTCTGAAGTTTCTGCGGTACACTGTTTCAAGAATATCTGACTAATTCTCAAATAATGCAACCATTTTTGAAGCAGAATCCCTGCATTTCTGCTCGCTAAAGCTGGTCGTGAACACAAAATCCCGCTGTGATCATGACTTCTAGCGTCATCTGCTAATATTTACATGTACTTTTTCATCATCCTAGAACGATACCTGACGTAACGGGATCATATCCCTGGCTTAATGCATCCGATTTTTCATTTCCATAATCCCCGCGTATGTACTTTCATCCAACAGTTCTTTCAAGCTCTGAGAAAAACATTTGTTAAGCGAGCTTTTTTCAACCGCCAAGGCCTTGTTGATTTCCGTTTAACAATTTAAGATTTTTCTAAGTGATCCACTTTCCAGTGAATGAACTTAGGTATATCTTGTCAACAGTTGAGAGGATAATCGTTCTACAACGCAGCTCTTTCACTAAAATTGACCGCCATAAAATAACTTCGATCCGCATACCTACATTATTTAAGTGAAAAACACGACCTTATATTTTTTTTTTGTCCTAGTCAGAGGTCAGTGTTAAAAATACACCATTCAATCGTGAAACAAGAACATTTTGCCATTGCACCCTACCGACTGTAATAATAATGTTTTGTTGTTTTTTATTTGGCAATCATTCCATGGATATAGCTTTCTTTGCAGTTTACACAGTTTTCTGCGCCACCACTGCCCAAAAACCAATTTTTCCTACTAAAGTTTTGGTATACACGCCTCTTGATGTGCATCCTAAATGACAGTCTGTAAATAAATTCGGTATTCCTGGTATAGTCCGTCCAATCTTAATTGACATTTTCACGCGCAGGTCTCTAAACAACGAGTCAAGCTAAAAAAAAAAATGGTGTGCACTTCAATCAATTAGTATACCCCTGCTTCCGAAAATGTCTCTATCTATCGACGATCGGTACACATTTTTCCTGCTGTAGGAAATAAGGCCCCAAAAGAGAAAATGAAATAAGCCCCCAATTTTTTTATTTCATAATGAAATAATACCCCAATTTCAAATATGAAATAAGACCCCACTGCGATGAAAAAAGGACCCAAAAATAAATGAAATAAGGCCCCAAATTTGGAGTTTATTTCATAAGGAAATTAAAAATAACGAAAACAACTTTTTGTTTAATATTATTGATATCGGATAAACTAATTTAGATTAAAGGAAATTTGTATACCCCGTAATCTAACAGTAAACTCAAGCACGGGGGATGCATACGTATTCCATGTCGGAAGGGTAACAATTAATAATAAAAAATTAGTTTTGGGGACTTATTTCACTTCTTCTTTTGGGGTATTATTACATAATGAAATAAGGCCCGGAATAAAATTAGGAAATAAGGCCCCAAAAAATTAAATAACACCCCAAATTTTATAAAAAAATCTTTGTTGTTGTTTCCTGTAGAATTTTTGGGGACTTATTTCATTTTTAAATTGGGGCCTTATTTCATTGTGTCCTTATTTCGCAGAGCTCGCAGAGAAATTTGGGAAATCGCTTAGTTGTGCTTGGAATGGATAATTCTCAAGCGGTGAACAATTCAGTTAGAGAAACTGAAAATTAGCTGAAGACAAAGAAAAAAAACTCGAATACCGATTTAAAGAAAAACTGACTTTATTCAATCACAGTTGGCAAAAGAGTGATTATGGTACATCACTTAATTTATGATTTGCTGTTGCTGATGCTGATGGCTTATGTGTGCCACTCAGCTGTTTGTTGTAGGTCAATCACCCTGACCTATTTACTTCCCTCAGAAATAGTGAGCGATCTATGGCGGATTGCCGTAGTGTAGTTTCTATGTGTATTGGTGTCTTTCAACAATGCCCACCTCTTCAGCTGGTGTGTTAGAGCGATGCAGTTGTTTTGATGGTCCGTCTCGCTCATACCCCTATTCGGCCATCATGAAAATTTCTGCACAACTTTTTATGCACGACGACAGATGACAGCTTGACAGTTGTTTTGTTTTAGTTAAAGTGCGGTGATTCTTCTTTTCTTCGAATTTGTGATAATTTTTTGTGTTGTGTGCATTAAAGCTAGTTTCCCATAATGTTAAGCATTTATGATGCTAAATTTTTCGACTACATTTGAGAAACTAGCTTCCTGCAAACGCACACCTCCCTTAGTGCGCGATTCTTTGTTGAGAAGCAACAATCTTATTCTAGCTTACTGGCTCCTAGCGAGCGCTCTAAACTTAACAATATGCTTAAAATTATTGCCTTTCGGCCTTAAATCTATCTATATCTATGATTTGTTTTGTTTTTTAATTTCCAAGAAACTTTAGAAAACTTGGAATCTTTATTATTTGTTTTATTAAAACTACTTAAATCTACCTAAGCTACTTAATTTACATTACCTATAATCAGGGTGGTGAGCAATCTTATCGATTGGTCACCATCCTGATCGCGTCTTTGGTTTCCTGTCGGCCGCCAACAAGGGTTCATCCGCGCCGCCGAGCCTCCACCGAGGCCATAAGCATCGGTCAAGTCTCGGAAGCACTCTCTCATGTTGGCTAGCCCGGCACCTCCCAAAAACCCCCTACTCTAACCCTAAACCTACCAACCTAAATCTAGCTTAAAGTAAGGAGGATGCTACGTAAGTAGCGCACCGGCCCGGGAGAGCGTATCCACCCTCACTTCTTCCTCAAGCCACCAAAATTCGGTGAACTGCTTTACCGTATCGACCCTGTCCCGTTCCGCAATTGCGGTACTAAAACGGAGGAGCTCCTGAGCATTGGCGGCGTACCCGTCGTGGATGAGCCGCTTATCCCTCGCGCCGCGGTGGCTGTGGTATACAATACCGGCACACCATCTTTTTTCTGGACCAACCCTTTCATGTCTACATGAAGAAATGCCTCAGGCGGGATAAAGCCACACCGAAGCGTACTCTCGTGGTACATTAAATTGGGGTAGTAAGCCCCTGAGATCAGGTTATTATCACTGGCCATCGCTCTAGCAACGTGCCTCCGAATCACCTTAATAAGGAAATTGTCAGTCCTATTCAGTCGGGCCCCATTGTATAAGGTCCTGTTGGGATAGTATTTTATGTACTGAGACTCAGGAGTTCTAAACAACCCTAGACAGGCCCTGAGGCATTGCCTCTCAAACACCCGAGTCCGGAAAATTTGCACTTCTCAAATGTTTATGGATGAACATTTGAGATTTGTGTTATTTGAGTAGTTGGTAGGCATCGAACAGCATTAAAACCCACTAAGGGTTGAAAGAAATCGTTTGTAGAATCCTTTTTTAATAAACTTCCAATGGGATAATCTTTCTTCTCAAGTCAACAAGATGTAGATTTGACAAGTGTTTATATTTTTTTTTAAATTGTTAAAAATGATTGGAGAAAAGCATTAACATTTTCATTTGCTCAAAAGTGAGTCGAAGAGAAAATATCCCATTAAATAAATTTATACTGCGCATCGAGGGAAGTTTCAATTCCTTTTAGACGGAATAAACCACTTTTACCTGCGAAGTTATGAGCCTCTATACTATTATAAGGTACCTACGGCAATTTATACAGTGCCACTGACCGAAGCAGAAAAAGACAGAGTTTGTCCGCAACTGTGCATGACTGTTTATATTGACTTATGAATGTACATATTTAAAATTAAGCCCACTGTCACTGTTCTTAGTTACCGGTCTATGGTATTTTTCTTTGTTATAAATATCCAGGATTTACTGGCTTTGCTATTCGCCCACTTGGTATTCATTTCGAAATCGAAAATTGGGTTACTCTTCGCACTGTATTTTTGATACCTGAACTTCTTTCAGCAAATTGGAAAAGCAACCTCGCCCTCGGTCCATAGTTTGCTTTGCCATTTGGGGACTCAATAAGCCCATTCCCTAGTAAAACATCCAAAAACATCGTAGGACACCAATTCTTTTGCAATTGGACTTCCCAGCATTGAGCTGTCTCTCTCACTTCCAGTTAATAAAATCTATCTTACAATTTTTCAAGATTTGTGTATATAGAGGCCCACATTATGGGAGCGTATCGGCATCCCGCTTTTTTAAATCCCGTTTTTTTTTTTAGGTTCTGCAAAAAGTTTTAAAACGCCAGCAGCATCTTCTAAAATATAAGTTTTTTTGTAAATAGTGCCTCTGAAAATCCCGCTTATTCTAAATCCCGCTCTATTATAATTCCCCTTTTTAAATTACCGTTTAATCCCGTTTTTTTTTTTTTAAATTAAACATCTATTTTTATTGCACAAGCTAGATTATTAAAAAAAACGGGAATAAAAGAAACGGATTTATAAGAAACAGGATTATAACAAGCGGGATTGTAAAAAACAGAGTAGAAAGCCGGGATTTTAAAAATCAGTATTTAGAAAAGCAGGATATCGTACCCAACCCCCACACATTTATCGAAAAAATTTAAAATCAGTGACTGCCTTAAATTTGCCATTGCTTGCAGTTGTAGCATTTTTCGTTGTACACAATTTTATATTTGAAAAAAAGTCCTTTCCTTAGAACACACATCACTCTTATATTTTTAGGAATCTCATAACAAAAAACAATATCTACCTACAAAATTAAATTCATAAATCACTAACATTCGGTGAGGAGCAAGGACGACAAATCAGTTGCTGTTGGAACAATATTTTCCAAAAGGGAAAACGAGCAAGTAAAACAAACTCATTCATATTGTAAATGTTGAACTTTGCCACGGCCAAAAACCTATCCTTAGGGAGGACTCCATACACCACTCAGTTCACCCTTTACAAAAATGTGCATTAACTGAACAAAGTCCCAAAATGAGGGTAATAACTCATTTTGTTGTCCTCCGCTGTTAGCACTCGGGCGATATGGCGGCAACGTCGCCATTATTGTACACACACTTAATCTTTTAACATTGTACAATGTACAGCACTGCCGCCGCTTGCAAAAGTATTATATAAAATATATATTATTATTTTTTTGCCAGGAAAGCACATAGTAAAATGCACTCTGGCTTACGGCAAGATTACATTTAACAAAACAAATCTCTGGAATGGAAAATATTGTACAAGACCTCAACTACAGAAAACTGGAAGTAAAAATAATTTATTACAATCACTCGGCAGATAATTTTGTTTTTGCTTTTGTGTTAGTGTATAAGTGCAATGATAATTTTCTACTCGATGAGTTCTTGGACAGCGCGACAGCTTGATACAGGGAGTAGGTCTTGCGTTCATTGCTTTTCAATTTAATTAAACTTGGAAAGACCAAGTGCCAGTGCAGTGGATGGCAAATTTTGCTCGTGAGGCTTGGGAGTGCTGTACTTTGAACATTAAATTTATAGGAAAAGGAGCAATGAAGTGGAATTGGATTTTTCAAAAGAAATTTGCGTTTGCGGTTGGTAAGCTTGGTCTTTAGTTGAATTAAATCGGCAGGGAGATAATCTTTCATTTAGTAGGGACAACACCGCATCTTGTAAAGCTTCATGAAACGTAATGATATATAGCACGAAATGACGATAACAAAGACTGTTTGATTCAAATGGAGATTGACATAAGCCAGCTTATCGTACGCAATTTGCGATTGCTGTACTGCTGTAGGTACGAATGTTATTCGTTGTTAGCAAGTAATCCCTTTCAATTTATGATAGGCACTCATTTTGTCGAAATGGTTTTGGCCAGACAAGCCATTTAACGGCTTAAAGCCGGCAAAGATGAGTTCTCAAGTTGTGTTTTAATATCTTAAATGTTTTTTTTTTTTTTCTTTTTTCGGGATATAATCCTGCGTTATGGTCTATATGTACGGTAGGCAATGCTCTCTCTTTATTTTTATTTTATTCCGTGCTCAAATTCCCGCACGAAACTCCCTCGATTATGTTCAGGCTTCCATCAAGCATTAGTGGGTGGACTTTCAATATAGGTATAACCAACTTAGAGTTTGAAAGAGAAAGCTATAGTGGCATCTGTACGTAAACAAGACAAGCCATTCAAAATATAATTTGGTCATTCTCGCCTTAAGCTCAGTATGCAGCTGTTTAAACACGAAAAGTCCCATACAAATGTGACACAACGAAATCGAACGAACAATTTCGCTCTCCTTTTCGTTTTGCAGTACGCTGCTGTTGCGAAATGATGGCGAAAACTGGGTAATGGTTGTGGTAGAAGATTGCTTGGTACAATACTCCACTATCTATTTATCCTAAATTTATCCTAAGTCTACTATTTTTCGTGACTACTGTTAGGTTAGGTTAGGTTGAAGTGGCTGTCGACACACTTAGACCATTAATCAGGTCCCTTGTGATACCACATGCATCTATATTTATTCTTCCTACTCGTTGAACCAGTTGGAGCTTCTAATGAAGCGTAGGAGATTTCGAATATCTTACTTTGTGAGATCGTTCAGACCATTATAGTAGAACGCTCCGAAGTGGAGTTTTCGTCTTTGTGAGAGAGCCGGACAAGTACAGAGAAGATGGAGAACAGTCTCCTCCTCGTCAAAACAGCTTCTGCAAAAATCGTTAGAGAATACGCCAAGCCGTTTTGCATGCCTGCCGATAAGACAGTGTCCCGTGATGACACCTATTGAAGCACTAATATGCTTCCTATCGAGGGAGATCAGATGCCTAGAACGTTTTAGATCCAGCTTTGGCCAGATCTGCTTTTTCGCTAGACAAGTCGAGCCGGTCGTCCACCTGAGATTTGTTCTTTCGATAGCATCCAGCTTTATTGTGAGTTTGCAAGTAGCGATTGGAATACCTATGGAATCCTTGATTGGAAGCAAAGGTATTGTAGTTCCGTATTTGGAGAGTTCATCAGCCTTGCAGTTACCTGGGATGTCCCTATGCCCCGGCACCCAACAGAGGTGAATATTGAACTGCTCCGCCATCTCTATAAGAGATGAACGACAATCTTGGGCTGTTATAGAGTTTGTGGAGACCGATTCCAGGCACTTGATAGCAGCTTGACTATCAGAGAAGATACGGATATCTTTAGCAGATATCACCTTTTCCCTTAGCCAAGATAAGACTTCTTTTATCGCCATTATTTCCGCCTGAATAACGCTACAGTGATCAGGAAGATGAAAGGAGAGAATAAGATTTAGTCTGTCAGAGAAGACACCACCACCAACACCGTCCACTGTTTTGGAACCATCCGTGTAGAAATGGATCGATTCATCATTCAGGAATGGTTCCTCCTCCCAGAATAATCTAGTAGGAATGTAGATCTGGAAGTTTTTATCAAATTGCAGTTCTGGTGTGGTGTAGTCGATGTTTTCTGGAAGGTTCTTAATGGTGTTCAAGATAGCAGCATGGCCAGTAGTTTTGCTGGTCCATTGTGAAATAGCTTTGAGGCGTACGGCTGCAGAGGCTGCCGTTTGCCTGCTGAAAACGTCAATGGGTGTCAAATGAAACATGATGTCAAGTGCAGCAGAGGGGGTAGTACGAATAGCCCCGCCGATGCACAAGCAAACGGTTCTTTGGACTTTGCCTAGTTTATCGCGATTTATCGCTTTGTCTAAGACAGTCCACCAGACAACCACACAGTACGTGAGTATTGGTGTTATGACCGAGATATATAGCCAGTGGGTGACACGAGGCTGTAAGCCCCATTTGTTCCCTATAGCCTTTTTGCAAGAGAAAAGTGACACAGTAGCCTTCTTGACTCTTTCTTGGATGTTAGGCTTCCAGGTTAACTTCCTATCAAAAATAAGGCCTAAGTACTTAGCTTCATTTGAGAATGTTAAGCTGGTGCCATTAATAGATGGAGGGTCAATGTGTGGAATCTTGTATTTCCTAGAGAAGAGGACAAGTTCAGTTTTGTGAGGGTTTACACCCAACCCACAACTGTGCCCATTTTATTATCTTGTTAAGAGCGTGTTGTAGGAGTTCTTTTATTGTGTTAAGGTACTTTCCTGAGACGGCAATAGCAACGTCGTCCGCATAGGAGATCACCTTGTAACCTCCCGCTTCCAGGCATATCAGCAGTTCATTCACCACCAAATTCCAGAGAAGGGGAGATAGGACGCCACCTTGTGGAGTTCCTCTACTGACCGCTCTTCTGGCCGATGTCTCACCTAGATTTGAGTTGATAATTCGGCTATTAAGCATCAAATTGATCAGCTCGCCAAGTGAGGCATCCACGTTCAGAGCAGCCAGTGAACCAGCGATTGCAGATGAGTCAACGTTGTTAAAAGCGCCTTCTATGTCTAGGAATGCAACCATTGTGTACTCCTTATGGCGAAGGGAGTCTTCTATGGAGCGCGTTAGCGTGTGTAGCCGTTGACTACTATTAGTCTTACTAAACTAGATACTTGAACGTCGCCATCAATTGCTTTTGAAAATTTGACACTTGTACTCAGTGTTGCCAGCTTTCGTAAGAGGTGTGGAGCCGTTAAAAAAAAAAAATGTTTGAAGACAAAAGATACAATTTTTTTAATTCTTTATGTGGATACACTTAGGGCCGGTCTGTTCACAGCTGGTTAAAGCCTTGGCTAGGTTACCACAGATTTATGTTAACCCATAATTATAAATAAGTGATAACCAATGAGTGTCTGTTGACCGTTTTTTCACTTCGGTCACCAAACCATAGCTTTGCAGCAAATCGTTCTAGTTTATTTGTCATTTAGTGATTGACCGAATCCATGGTTTGGTTATATTTTTGTTTTTGTTTTTCAGGTCCGTTTGTTTTTGATAAGTAATTTATTTAGGTAGGTATTTTATTAATGTATTTATTTTTAGTAAACTTAATAAACACAAAAACGAATGTCATAACAAAATTATACCTACAGGAATTTTGTAAGAACTAAAGAATGAAACTTTGTATTTTCTAGTCTTTTGATTTGTTGATTTTTTGAGAACAAGACCTAAATAAAGCCAAAACCAATAAAATTTATTACAAATTAACAGGCCTCATGTTCATTTATTCAACGAAAATCACAATTTTCTCGTTCCGTCAATATTTTTCCTAACGCTTGTGTGCTCGTGTGCTTTATCTCAATTTATAAGAACTGTCATTGGCCAAAAAATGTTGAAAATAATCGTACTTCATCCTTTGCATCCATTATTTTGGCGTGTTGTGTATTCAATATAATATGTGTCAGTTTTTATTGGTTTACTCCATCTTGCGTTATATATTCCTGCGTTATTATTTGCACTTTTCTTTTTGTTAAAAAAAAAAAATCTTGAACAAACGAAATTACAGAAAATCAGTGGTTAAATCTCATTAACCGCCCAAAATCGGCTGGTTATCGATTTCATTGGTTAACTAACCGAACTGCTGATTCTCTGGTTAATGTTTTGCTGAACAAACACATTCGATGGTCACCAATTGGAATACCCGATGATTAAAGATAACGAAGATTGAAGAAACCGTGCCTTAAGCCCATGAAAACAATAATCAACAAATTATTTTATTTTTTAAAGACGATTTTAAGAAAAGGAAAGAATGTCACAAAGAAAAAACAAACATTTTCCTGGAAGGGGGCATACCTGCATACTTGAACAGTGTGTTTTCATTTTCATGCATTGCATATCTTGTGAGATTCCTAAGGATCCTAAAGATCGAACTGTAAAGTAAATAGTCTTAATTAGGATAAATCTTAAATGCCAATTTTAAGGAGCCAGTGAAAAAATTGAGAAGCAAAATCGTTGTGTAGCACTAGCAGCTGATGGACCCCTTAACAAATTATTTTTCACTGCCTTTTTGGCAGATGTTTCGCTGTCCATACGGAGAGCACCGGCGGCAGGAAATAACACCCCAATGAAATAACCCCATTTTCCATTGGGGGGTTATTTCGAAACAGGCGCATACTAGGCTTTATGTATGTGATTTGCCTGCAAGAGACGTTTAGTAACTATTTTTATGAATTTGATAAATTTATTCAGTAACTAAAGTTTTTATGACAGCAACTTTTTGATTATGTTGAGATTCCTGTTGTGTCGGCGAACAGTCAAAATCAAAACCTTGTAGGTAGGTACCTTTTAACTTCAATTTTTGGTATTTGGACTTACCTTTCAATATTTTTCTCTTCTTTTTTTTTAAGCAGCAAAAAGTTTAAAAAAATGTAGGTACTAATTTTAATGTAAATCGTTAGGGATATTCAGATTTTGTTGAGGAGAGGCTTTGAATGTTTGGCGACGCTATGCCTTTCTAAATTACATGTTTTGCAGTCTATATCATCCAAAGACGACACTGAACTTCTTGGATGATGCCTGTTTTCTGTAATCTGCAATCCATAAGCTGGCTGTTAAAAAAACCAATCAGCCATTTTATGTCATACCCTTGCAAATTTGGAAATTATTCGAAATTATTGGGAATAGGTCTATTAGGCTATCAAAGCCGCTGAATATATTGTTTCACAAGTTTGGACAGAGTGCACCTAATTGAAATTGGCCAAAGCATTTAAATGCTAAATTAAATTACACAACAACTTTTTGAGCAAAACAATTTTATTTTGAGTATAACTGTTGTCCTTTCTGTTGTCGGCTTAGGGTTGAACTGACCTCCTGGTGATTGTGTTGTCTTATTTATACATGTTTAGTGGTCCATGTTTTTGGGGTTGGTATCTGGTTATCTTGCTGTGCTGGTGACGCTGTCGATTGGGTGGTCGTAAATTAACTAGAGCAGATTATTTATCGTCACAATTAGTCCTGCGTACAAGTGGCTTGGATCGGGTTTCGTCCTTTCGTATGCGCACATGTGGTTTGGGTCGGGTGTCTTATGTGGGTCACAGAAACTGTCCGGCGTCGATCGTGGGAATTGATTTTGGAAATTAACAGTGGGAATCGATCTTAGAAATCGATCGTGTTAACTTGCTATAAGTGAAATCCTCTCCGCATAAACAACGGCGTGGATCCAAAGATATTTTGGTCCGTTCATGCCTTTGTTCCATAAACCCAGATTGATATGATGATGAGATGCCTTATTAATCAAATGCCTTCTTCGGTCAAAGTAACAGTGATTGACAAGTCTAATTCTTCGCTTGGTTTCTGCTGAGATGTCATAGTTGTCAGAGTTTAAAGCGGAGCCGAGGTAGACAGAGCCCCTATAACTAACTCAAAGCTATAGCTGTTTATCCTGACGTTCTAATGATTCGTCGATGTTGTGTATGTCATATTTTTTGACATGATATATTTTCTGTTACCCTCATTCACAAGTTAACTAATTTTGTGCTTTAGCTTGGCTTTAAAATTATTTTTTTTAGTTCAGGCTCCGTCGATGTGTTCACTGATTCAAATATTTAACCTCCCAGTCATTGTTAAGAGATATCTATAAGTATATGCCCCTCCGACTGCTAGATTCAAATCCAACTTAGGTTTTTTTTTTTCACTGCGCCACCTCTCGCGATCGTCTGACAAACATCCGAGAGTATAACTGTCTTGAAAGAGCTTCGCAATTAGCCCTTTTTAGTCGGCATAAAATTGTAGATCCCTTCCATTCGTTTCAAAAATGAAAAACTCACACAAAACGAATGGGTGTGAGAAGCTAGGCCTAGGGTCTCTCCGGACCTGTTGCGCCAACCATTTATTTATTTATTAAGAATGGGGGTCATCGAAAACTTGTAGATTCACGAAACTCGTCAATACTGAAAGGTTTTGTCTGAGGTATAAGTAACTACTTCGCTTCCTTGCATTTCCATTAAGTTGCTAAACTATTTCAGTTTAATTTGTCGTCTTCCTATTTAAGGCGGATCTATTTTTTTAGTCCAAACTCTTTTGATATGAGAAACAGCTTTAAAACTACCAAGCACTATCAGCTTGGAAAGTTTACAAAAGCAGAAATATGCGATGATAATAACACATAACTCAGTGGCGTCCAAATTGTTGTCAATAGTCATCATCTTTGTGGTTCCTTATTATCTATAGTTACCTATGATTGTACTAGAGCAGGGATGAATTTATGCCACTTGGAAATAAATTGGATAAAGGATTTCATCGATCAAGTTTATTCCTCGATGTCTCTGATCAATTCTCTACTCCAATATTTGTAATATCACCCCACCTGCTATCTCACTTATGTTCATAAAAAAAGTTGCCACGAATATTTCTCCTTTTACCAAAATTGATTATTAAATTCAATTTAGAGCCCGTGTTTCCATCGTCTACTCTCTCTCTTTCTCATTTTTCCACCCACCTTTTCCGTCGAAAAAACGAACAGCATTAATTCACACAAAGAATATTATTACATGTACTAATGTGTCCTTGCTGAAAAATACGCCAAAAAAAATAAGACCTTTCCAGAATGTATTGCGAGGCTGTAAAATATATCTCAGCACTTCCTGAATCCACCCACCACGACCAGCCAGTACTCTGCATAAGAGCAACATTCTCACCACTACCAAAGTAGGTAACGTAATGAAAAATTGCACCCTTAAAAAAATCGTTAAGATTGTGAAAATAAACTGACAAAAAAAAATTACAATAAAGGACTAAAAGGAGTCGTGAAAAGAATGAACGACGCTTGTTCGGAGAAAAAAAGAGCTCATTTCTCGTCGCCAAGCTGAAAGAAAAGTTGAATAGGACCCGCCTAGAGGGTTGACCCAGCAAAAGTCTGCTGCGATCCTACTCCCCCTGCTGCTGCTGTGTTACACAACAAAGCGTTTGGCACAAGTAAAACACTTTAGTGGAAAATTACGAGTTACGTATAATAAACGACCAGGATAACCGTGGGGTGTACTGTATCCGCTGATTATTCGCCAGTTAGGTACAATACAGCGTCACTGCAAAGAGAATTGAACACGTGGTTAAAGAGTTCTTATCCTCTTGTTCTTCCTCCTCAGCCTCAGACCCGTCTGATTTTTGGCGAACTAAAGAATAAACAAAACATGTTTTCTTTTTATGGAAATTTTTCTATGCTGATATTTGAAAAAAGATCCGATGTAAGCGATGATTAAAAATGTTTTTGGCCATGAATCAAAAAAGTACCACGAAAAGGTAAGTGCCGACGTAGAGCAAGGATGTGTATGCGATCTAGTGGGGCGGGCTCTATGCTTTTGCATATATAAAAGCTTTTTTGATAATAAATGCAGACATTTGGCTTGGCGTAAAAGTGCTCAAGTGGTGCCTTAATTATGTGCGCAAATAATAAAGAAGAAGGTACTCTTCACAGTATTCAAATTTCAATGGCGAACGTGAGCTCTTTTCTAAGAAAGACTTGATATCGTGTTCGAAAACTCTAGACGGGACAATTTTCAGAACTTGTTGGTATTGTCTTTGGTTACATCAGAAGCCCGTGCTATATATATATATACATATTTTTTTCGACCTGAGTAGACCTATTGTGCCATATGATCAGAAAAATTGTTTAGGCTATTAGAGTTTCTACTTTCCTAATGTAGCTAATGACACTTTCAGCAGGGGATGTCTTTACTTCTTCTGGGCTTATTATTTCCCTGAAAAAGAAATTCCTTCTAATACCACAAAGGGCTGGGCACTCACATAAAATATGTTCAGTTGTTTCGTCTTCTTCTAGACATAGGCGGCACTCCGAGGAGTCGACTACATGTATTTTGTTGTTGTTTTTTTGTCGGAGGTTGTTACTATCCGGTGGAGCACTCAGACACAACTACTGGTACTGCTAAACAGACACCTTACATTTATGTATTTAGTTTTCCCGTCTTTTGAAGAAAGATGAGAAGGAGCTTCAGTGATGAAGAGTTTAGATGTTCGGCACTCACCACGTCAGCCCCAAAGATCCGCCACCTGATGCGAGCAAAGGCAGGACTGCTACAGAGGAAGTGCTCCGCTGTATAGTCATCCTCTCCACAGGCAGGACAGATGGTGGAGACGCTCAAGCCCAGAATATTTAAGTATTTGGCAAAAGCTTGGTGGCCCGAAAGGACGCCCACAAGCAGTCTACAGTCGCTTCTTCTGAGACTGAGAGACAGAAGGAAGGCCGCCGACCTTTTGCAGATGTCTGGACGCAGTCGTTTGGTCTGTCCACACCCAGCACAGCCACGCCACTGCGCCGTGGCGCAGTGATAGAGTGTTCGCTTGTTGAGTGGGAGGTTACGTGTTCAAATCCGAGCCAGTACCACGAAACATTTTTCACAAATAAAAACGAATAAGTTTAAGTGAATTATAAGCCAACACAAATATCAACAATTCTCCCCTAGCTTACTAGGACGCCACTCGTGGAGAATATCCACTGCGCCACAAACTCTTTCCTATCCCTCTTTCTCTTCCTAAAAACAACTTGAATGCCGCGCTGTGCCCCGCATTATAAGGGTATTCATAACCCCTTGAGCGCGAGTAAAATTATAAAAAAAAAAAAAAAAAAACCCAGAGTATCAAGAGCGAGAAACCCAAGTATCAATGGATGACTTAACCACCGATGTAGGCAGACCCAACGCAGGTTCAGGTTCTAAGAATTCTTCTTCTGAACCCAGCATGGCAAGATCATCAGCTATCTCATTTCCATGGATACCAGTGTGACCTGGGAGCCAAACAAGATACATTGTATTTAGCCTTCCGACCAAGTTTAGAGAAAGCTTGAGTTCGAGCACTAATTTAGTCGAGGTAAAAGGGTTAAGTAGCTTTTTGTCACAATATAGCGCATAGCCATTAGAAAAGCGAAAATCTCCGCTTGGAAGACAGACGCATGGTTTCCTAAGGGGTAGTGAAGTCTAATGTTCTCGCTTTCCACGAAGACTCCAGAACCAGACCCCTGTCCGGTTTTGGAGCCATCCGTAAAAATACGATGGCATTCTTTCCCTGGCTCAGAGTCTGGCCTAAGCCATTCCGTTGTCTGAGGAAAGTTGACGTGGTAGTTTTGTTGCAGTAGGACTTCTGGAGTCATTTCGTCAGAGGGCATATCCATAAGACAGGGGTCAAAGGATAATTCTCGCACAAGTTCTTCAAAACTCCAATGCGCGTGGTACCAAAAGCCACCTCTCTTTAACCGAGAGATGGTTTTCAGCGTACACCCCATGATAAAAATATCAAGGGGGGGAGGTTCATCATAGCGTCTAGAGCGGAGCCCGGTGTGCTGGGGAAGGCCCCTGTGCAGCCGAGACAAACCGTTCTTTGAAGTCTGGCAAAAGAAGCAGTAACACGTTTCCGTGAAAGCCTGTTCCACCATACAACCGACGCGTATGAGAGGAGTGGTCTTACCATTGCCGTATAGATCCAAAGGACCCTTTTAGGAGATAAGCCCCATGTCTTGCCAAAAGCGCCTTTACACTGCCAGAAAGTTGACAGCGCTTTATCGGTTTTCGATTCGACATGCTTGGACCAAAGAAGCTTTCTATCGAGGATTACTCCCAGATATTTGACTTCATCGGAGATCGGAATAGTGACACCTTTTAACACAAGCTGAGTCAGACCAGTGACCTGCCTCGTGAAGAGAACAACATTCGTTTTAAGAGGATTCACTGAAACCCCATTTCTTGTGCACCAGCCATCGATCAATGTATTTTGTTTAGGTGATAACGCAAACCATGATGCCCAGTAAGGTAGCCAACTAGATATTTGACATCGTGCCTTCGTAGATTTAAAATCTTTTTGCCATTGTTTTTGAAAGGTTTAATGACTTTTTTGGCCTGTTTTAGGCCTGGGATGCTCTTCCAATGTGAGATAAAGTTATTTTGTTCCCAGCTTTTTATAGCAAAGTTTTCCGCTGATTTTGGGATTGCACAGTAGGGTTCAGGTCCTGTGAAGAGTGTTTCCGAACATCTTCTGGCCAGTTCGTCGGCTTTTTGGTTTCCTTCAATTCCCTCGTGGCCTGAAACCCACCATATTTTGATTTTGTTTCTGGTACATATTGTTTGAAGGGTATTGAAGAAATGCAAGACTGATTTGGGGTGATGGGTGAACTAAAGGCATTTATATCTGCTTGACTATCCGTGAATATATGGATGTTTGCGCCTTTTATACCTGAAGTGTAGATGAGGCTTACGCATTCTTTAATGGCGTGGAGCTCTGCCTGAAATACGCTTGGGTTTCTGCCCATTGGTATCGAGACAGTTCTAGTTTTGATTTTCATTCATGCTTTATTCTAAGGCTCTAATAAATTAATTGGTTTGGCTTCATGGAGTTTCACTCTCTAGTTTGTTTATTTTTATTTGCGAAGATTGGAATGGACCTACAGTTTTATGCCGAGTCCATCCGGAATAGTTAAGAAGCTCCCTCAGGACAGTTGCACCCGACAAGACGTCAATTCAGCCATCTGTAACAATGCAGAGCAACCTGAAGCCTGGCTTATTCGCAGGTCACGCAAAAAGTTAGTTCTTTTTCACAACATTGATTATTAGGCCTGCTGGCACTCCTCATCAAGCCAGGGCTTTCGCAAGGCCATTTCGCTCTGTAAACGAAACCGCTCCACATTTTTACCGACTGTCATCAAGCTTTCACTTCACATCTTATTTATGCTAGCAATATCCTTTTCAGGCTTCATACTTATAGGTATATGCATAAAAATATACGTCCCTGAAAAATCCTTAAAAAAAAAAAACACCCATGTTATGATTTACTCTAATGGCTGTCGCTAATATTTTCTCAAGCCATATCCTTTCGCATAAAACTGATATATACGTCAAGCTCCTTGTCGAATATTATATTATAAAAAGAAAGAATTTATTATTGCGAACAAAATCGCTTACAATAATTTTTTTCATATATATTTCAGCACCACCTGAACGCATTATCATACGGGATGAAGCAGACATCGAAAGAGCCCTTGCCGTTGGGGCATACAGTGAAGGCGATGTGGCATCCTTAAAATGTGAAGTTTATGGGGGTAAGTTCAGATACACATACGTACACACAATGGAAGAAGATATTCATGAAATTTGGGACATATCCTTCATGACTTTATAGGCCAATAAACCTATGGAATCCATAAGGAGTAGTAACCAGCCAACCTTTTGGTTCGCAGTGAAATTCCTGTACACATTAAATTTACAAAATTCATTCATTCTGATCCGTCCACATATACACCAACTCACAATGCTTCTTCTCTATTTCTTGAACACACAGGCAAACCGACGCCAACCATAAGCTGGTACCGGGACGGCATTCCGGTAATCTCTGAAACAAATCATGTCCCAGGCGGACGGTATGTACAAAGTGAAATTACATTGGGTCCCCTTGGACGGGAGGATCTTAACTCAAGACTGACATGCAGAGCAAACAATCATCCCAGGGCAACACCAATTGAATCAGTAGTAACAATTGATATCAACTGTGAGTATAATCCCCTTCAGCATGTCCAAAAGTCTTCCTGTTCTGCATTCAATCCTTCGCATCGTTCTTCTTAAATTCGCCTACGACTTTTCACATATTCCAGCTCCTTGCTGCCTTCCGCAACACACAAACATACGGGAATATTATGTAACTTCCGGTCCTTGGATAGCGTAGCAAATTCAATTTCAAATATTAGTTTTTGATTTACTTAAAACCATGGCCGTGTGTGCATGTAGGAGTTGTACGTATAGGTGATCATCTTATATGGTATCCCTTTCGTAAAAGTCAACTCCTGTGCAGGGTTGTTATTTCAGTAGCACACATATTATTATATATATTGTGTGCACTCGGCTGTGACGTCAGCTTACCTATTCACAAAAACCGACGAAGCAAGTCGACCTCGACATCAACGATCAAAGTTCGAAGGAAATGAGAGGGAGAGAGAGACAGAGATGAATGTGTGTGCTGTGCATCCGTTTGTTTTGTAATAAAATATTTGCTCTATAATATTGAGTTTGAAATTTATATAATAAGTAATTGATTTCCGGTCATGAATGGATTGGTATAGAAGTCGGGTTGGGATTTGCGTTCAATGTTTGATGTGGTATCGATTTCGTTTGACTTGCTGTATGGAAAGCAGCTGGAGCTGCAGCCAGCGAAAAGCTCACTGAATTGGGGTTCAACTTTAAAGGACGTATTCGAGCAAAGAGAAGGCATATATCCTTATCCATGACTGTGCGGTGCGTGTTGAATGGATCCATGGAGGGGGATATAACTCTGAAGGATTCTATTACATTTGGTGTCGTTAGGGTTTCAAATGGTTCTTTAGTCAAATGCAAGACGACGTGAATAGTCGAAGCTTGGGAACGTTATATGGAAATTTAGAGAGATTTATTGAAAGCGGGTATATTTCCTTGTAAATGGGTGTGCAAAATTTTATTTAGAGGGCGAACAGTCATTTTTCGACTTTGATACTACTAAACAACAAGGTGTTTTCCAACCCAAAAGTAATCATTCTCCCAATAGCAAAGTCAATCGATTGTTAGGTTATAGGATTCAGTTTTCCGCGTTTTAACTGTCACAAGAGCTGACAAGTCGCAAATGTTCTCAAAGCAATACCTGTTTTACTGTTAATCTGATATTTTCTCTGATATTTCAAGTCACATCCAATTCAGTGCTGCCATTGACTCGCTTTAGTTGATGTTTGATGAAAGCTAAAATTTAAGATCAAACATTTATCAGTAGATTTGAGGGCTTGTTATATTTGAAATAAAAGACGACAAAGATCGATTGATGATTGTCACATATGGGTGAATGTGACTACTTTTCACCAACAAGATCAACATTGAACAAGTTTTATAAACTGCGTTCACCAATTCCTAAATATAATCGAAAACCAAATATTTATCGCTAATTTCTTAAAGTGCGGAATTTCTTTATCTTTATAAGATACTAGCTGACCCGTGCTCGCCTTGCTTCGCCAGAGTTCCACTTCTCAAATTTAAAACAAAATAATTAGCGCTATACGAAAAGTAGCTTACCCGAAAAAAGAGAAGAAAAACTGCCAGTAAAACAATCCAAACAAATACCTTGGTAGGCTAACTTCTATCTTCTACTATTCCCTCTCAATCTCATTTACATTCCACTTGTAAGTTGTTACATTTTATACCCCATCTCAATCCCATAACAACTCGCTCACTTACTACTCAAACACAAACATCCTCAAGTTCAAATTAAAAAAAGAGAAAAAAAACATAAAGCAAAAAAACTGCAAATGCACAAACAGGTTTTAGAATGCACATGATCATGAATCAGTATCACTAATAAGATCAGAATCACTATAGCGCATTTTAAATATCACAATTCACAACTGACAATGAGTGTGACTCCCTCAATCTCAACTACATACCTATCTCCCTCAATCCCATGCACCACGTTCGCTCTACTACTCAACTCCATGGTTGCCACTTGCAAAAAAAATTAGCAAACAAAAATGGAAAAAAAAGTTACCAAACCAAGCTAAAAGTTACCAAAAATCTGGAAAAATGATAAAACACGAAGAAATCGTACATATCGTCTTGAGCCAGTATGAATATGAGTTTTTGGTGTTGTTTGTTTTTTCTCTGATTTACGAATTTAATATAAAAAAATGTCATGGTAGTAGAAAAATGCACCTATGTTTAAGCCTAGTATGCACTTTATGCAGAACACGTAAAGCCTCCCAAGTGGAATCCAATTTTTCATACAAATTTTTCTCCGCGAAATGTCAAATTTAACTTTCCACGTGAAAATATGAGTAGGCAATACACAGTTCGAGTGAAAAATAGATACTTCAAATACTGATATGGCAGACACTTGGGTTTTATTGTCAGTCGTATTACATTTTTGACATATCGGCGTGAAAAATAATTTATAGGAAATCGTGAAATTTATTTGAATTTCTGAAGTTTCCTTAAGTCTTCATAGAAACTAAAAGAAAACTGTTGACAAATATCAATTCATTCTAACCAAAGGTTTTTTTAATTCAATAAGGTACATTACAGAACGTTACTTACTGAAGTACTAGGAATACTTTTAAACCTTACACGTAGTGGGCAGAAAAAGTAAGGCAGCATTTCCATGTGATGATATCGAGTTCGTCTTTTTGATGCTCCTGTTCAAAAAGTTACCAAAACCAGATAAAAATTACCAAATTACCAAAAATCATGAACTAAGAAAAAAATTACCAGATTTGGTAATTTATTACCAAAGTGGCAACCGTGCTCAACTCATTATTCATTAATACTCCAGTTCGATTTAAAAACGTAAGCAAAAAAAAAACAACACAAAGCATAAAAAAAGAGAAGCACACGGCAGAAAATAATGTATAGAGAGAGAAACAGGTTTTGCCGCACACCCACACAAAATTTCCTCCACTCAACGCTGGAAAAATCCAAGGATCTAGCTTCAATCGAACATTTTGCTTTTTTCAATTGTATTAAATTTATAGTTCATTGCTTATTGTTCGACTTCAGGATAACGTACAAAGATGATTTATATCTTAAAATCTTTGTACATAATTGAACTTTGTATTAAAAAAAATCCCATTTCATTTGGATGAGTGATTCCGAAGCTAGGAGCTAGAAGGCATCCGAGAATTATAACTTTTCTTAGATATCAGCTTAGATTTTCACTTCCGGACAGCGAATAATGGTAAAACATATCCTATGTGCAAATCTGAACAATTTCCTATGCAACTGTGAAAACCGAAATCAAATTCGTGCAGTACTTTTTGAATCTATTCTTAGCTCACAGATTACAGCCGGAAAAAAAGCTACAGTTTTATTATAGTAAGGATGTACCATACAGGGCTGCCAATGCTCAGCCCATAAAAAGTGTAGCAAATTCTCCAGAATAAAACAAAAACAAAGTAGAATTAAAATAAAGTGCACGACTGGGTCGAACAAAACTTTCTCGTTCGTCAAAAGTTTTGTTGATTGTTTTCTTAGAAGGATCTGAGAAGTAAGCTAGGTAAAAGAAGCGGTTCATGAAATATAGAAAAAGGAAAGTGTGAAAAATGCACTTTTAGATTTTAAACATGAAGCTCTAGACACAGACAAATGTCGCAAGTTATAAGTACTATTCTTTTACACTTTACAAGTTTTTGAATACGAGAACAAGTGTAGTAGGAGTTTATGATTTTTGATCTATGTATTTGGGAATGATTTTCTTTTCTTATGCAAATGAAGTGGGATATTCTGATTGTTGGAATTATTCAAAAAGGTTGAAAAAAAGTAGAAGTGGGTAATATTTGCTGAAAATAAGTATTGCGTTGCTGTTATTGCATTTCTAATGGCTGCTGCAATTTGGATTTTAAAGTGCAGTTTTGAGTTTTAAAAATATATATGAACAAAATATCGGCTTTGGGTAGCCATTTTTGAGAAATAATTAAAAAACAGATTTCTTCGAATATTTTGAGAAAAACAAAGTACGGGATCTTTTTAGAACACTGATATTGTCTTTAATATGTATTTTGATCAAAATCGTTAGAGCGGTTTTTGTAAAATTTGGCAGACAAAACAGTACCAGATATTGCAATGTTTAAATAAATAAATAAATAGTTGGCGCAACAGGTCCGGAGGGACCCTAGGTCTACCTTCTCACGACCATTCATTTTGTGTGAGTTTTTCATTTTTGGAACGAATGGAAGGGATCTACAGTTTTATGCCGACTCCAAACGGCGAATTGAGAAGCTCTTTCAAGACAGTTAAACTCTCGGATGTTTGTCAGACGTTCGCGAGAGGTGGCGCAGTGAAAAAAACCCTGAGTTGGAATTTGGAATTTAGTTTGAAAAAATACTATTTGTTAACTATGTAGCTGAAAACCGATTATAGGTTAGGTTATCGTTCGGGATATAAGCATTACTTGGTTTTTTAAGTTTATTTTAAAATTAGCGTTTTCGGTGACTCGAATTGAAAATTAAGGACGCAATCACTTTAAGAACATTAATTTTAGTCTAAGTTCGCATTTTGGTTTATCGTTATTGCCGTTTTTAGGTAGACTAAAGAAAACTAGGTAAATTTAAAAAATAAACTTTTTTAAAAAATCCATCCATTTTACGATAATACCGAGAAAAACTGAGTTTGCCATTAAGTTAGAAATGACCATATTACACTAGAAATGAATTTTTGTTACAATCACATGGACCGTTTCGAGATATGTATGTCCAAATTTAATATCAATTTTGGTTGAAACCGTTAGAGCCGTTTTCGAGTAAATCAAACTGGTACAAACAGTTTGTATGGGAAGTACCATTAATATTGAGGTTACCTTGCAAAATAAAAAAAAACTGCCTCAAGCCCTAAGCCCACAAACTCCAAATCCGAAGTTTGAACAAAATCCGGTCAACCGTTTAGGCTGTAGGGCTGTGGGACAGACAGACAGACGGAAAGATCGGACAGAATTTTGCGACGCACTTTTTTGAGTTCGTCTATCATCGTAATGTCAGAATTGATTAACATCTCGAGTTCGAACTTCGAAATGTTGTACGAAAACAATATCTTTAGGTAAAGGATAAATGTAAAATAAATGGATTTGTTACCAAAAATAAAAAATAAAAAATCACTACACGCTGTATCAACGTCCTTAAAAATATAGGTTTAAAATCTTGACGATCCAGCAGCTCCATGTGCTGTTGTCAAAAGTAGGTAAAAAATCCTTTGCTTTAGTAAACATTAATGTTTTTCACAAAACTTGAAACATAAATTAAATGCTATAAGTAGCTTAAACATATTATAAGCCCAAAAGTTTGATACTCACAGCCAAATAATTCCCATATGAAACAATTAAATACCACTTATATCTCGTGTAAAGGAAAAATTGCAAAAATTTGTTGAACGAATTAAAAACCGGTTTAACCACCGCAACCGCTGCAGAAGAACAATCATAGTCATAGTTCATGTACGATCTGAGAGAACATTGTGACACGAGTTGCCATCAAATATTACAGTTAAAAATGAATCGCCTTTCTGTAATAGCGAAAGTAAAAAGCGCCCCATTGTCGAAAGTACCCCATACCCTACCCTATAGTTGAAGGTTAATCAGCGCCTCACGGGCGTTTGACTCTCACTGCAAACGCAAGTGTTTTACATTTTTTCTATCCAAAGTGTCTTCAATCTTACAGATACATATCTCCCGAAATTTCTAAGCAAACAAGTGCTCGTCTCTGTCAGACTTAAGTATGAAATTCACTTTCACCACTAGGTACAGGTATATTCTAAGCATGAGTCGAGGAACATTGAAGTGGGTCGTTGCTTTGTCAACAGGACATGGTAATTTCGGGTAACACTTAAGGAAGATGGGCCTTAGAGAGGATGATACCTGTAAACTATGCCTGGAGGAATCTGAGACAGCGGCACGTATAATGTGTCAATGTCCGGCGTTGACTGGCAGAAGAATGAGCATCTTGGGACATCATTGGGTCGAGACCCAGTCGATGAAACAGATCTTCCATAAACAGATGCTAGCGTTAACACTAGGAATTGAGCCCAGGGAAGACCTCTGGACAAATCAAGAAAATCTCTCTGGGTAAGATTTATAGTGGTAGGGAGACGAAAAGGTCTGATTCGAATATCTCCCGAAATCTATATATTTTATATAATTATATAGGCACAGGTAATTAAAAGTTTTTCTTCAAAAACGGCAGCTGTTCAACTGGCAACAAATTCAACTATCAACGGGGTTGAAAAGCAACCCTATATAGGAGAGAATAACGATAAAGCTAACTTTGCAGGCGATACCATATCGATTCTTTTTACCACCCACAATCGGTTCACACAGTACCCCAACAAATATAAAAACTTCCTTTAAAAGACAGCGATAATGTCAGACAATAATTCACACTAGAATCGCGACACAGGAAATAATGTAACGTATGGCCATTTCTGCTGTCACACAGCTAACAAATAACAATAATCGTTCAAAATTACAACTACACACCAAACATACAGCTAGCATAGGACTTTGGTTGTAAACGCCGGCCACGAACAACCACCCAAGCAAGCAGCATGAAATCGAATATAAAGATAGCAGTACACGTGATAGATACACGTTCCCATAGCGTTACATCCTTCTTTCAGTTCGTTGGCATAAATTCTTCTTCGATGAGGATATAGTGACAAGTTTTCTGTAATTATATATTATACGAGTAGAAGTATATCGTACTACGGCGTATAAAAAAGTACCTACTAAAGGGACTGACAAAAAAAAAAAATCAATTGAATAAATGGCGGAAGTTTTTTCCTTCTGTCCTTCTAATGGCCTCTCCTCTTTTGCGATTGTGTGCAGAGCTGGACGCACACGTTTCTTGTGATTTTTTTTTTTTTTTTTTTACAATTTTCCATGGTTTTTGCTTCTTTTGCAGTTCCTCCATTAAATATAAGACTGCTGGGAGCACACCAACCATTATCGGCAGGACGTCGATACGATCTCTTGTGTCAAAGTGCCGGCTCTCGACCGCCCGCTGTGATAACGTGGTGGCAGGACGGACAGAGATTGGAGAAAACCACAGAGACGGTAAGTAATGATGGAATTATTATCTGTAGGTATTTGCTTCCACCTCTTTCAGCATTTTCTTTTCACATCCATACCACTAGGAACATATCATTTTAGAATTTCAGTGCATCGCTGCAGAGGATGAAACGAAATCAAATTCAGCGTTCAGCGGAACGTGCTTCCCTTGATTATCGCTGTTCATGTTCTTATCAGACCTTACGTGGACTTCATCGCGTTTTACGTGTCATAGTCATTCCATCAGCCTAGCAATGCAGTTTCTGCCCTGCTGGTCCATCCTAATTTCGATAACGTTTTTTCAATGTCCTTCTATCGGTGGCCAAGTCAGGCGTGTGACACATCCTGTCGCATCCAATAGAACAAAATTGTTTCCACTTCGGAGCTAGACAGTGGTTTGCTCATTCCGGAAGAGATCTTGTTGAAAAGGAGCGGGAGCACTTTGAAAGGGCACTCGACTTCAACTAATGGATACTTTGGTTGTGGGTCCCATGCTTTTGTACAACATTTGTTATTTTCTCGGACGCTCAAGACCCCAAAAGCTGCCCACAAAATAGGCCCAGTCCGTGCACTTGAGATGTGGTATTCGTGTCAGATCTAGAACTGGTTTAGATGCCGCCACCGCAACTATTCCAAACAATGAATAACCTTACTGAGTCCTGACCTCAAAAGGAAATTCATACCACTTAAGCTATTGTGCGGGGGCACAAAGTGTATTGTTCAACAAACGAAGTGTTTTTCAACTCTGACCCAGTTTTTAACCAAATGAAGGACAATCTGTTGCTGCATTCAAAGCTAACAACTCGAAAATGATATGCAACAATCGAAGAGCTCCTTACAAAACACCACTCACACAAAAACACAAAAACACAAAGAGGAAACCAAATAGTACCCCTAACCTCGAATGCACTTCAAATAAATTGTTTTCTTTGACAACTCCGATACTGACGCATGCCGACACACAATGGCCAACTTATTGATGCACTTTCCTTGGGGTGGATGTCGGGTGAAAGATGTACAACACACATATATAAATTTTTATTTTTGTGTTTTTATTCTTGTTTGATTGTGTTCCCTTCGAAGCTACGTTCTAATACAGTGGGTATCGATTTTGGTTTCGCTTTTACACCCTTTTGCACTTCTTTCGATTTCAGACCTCAAGTGATGGGAATCAAACAACGAGTACTTTGTCAATAACATTGAGCAGAAAGGATGCGGGAAAGTATCTGTCGTGTCGAGCGTATAATCATGAGGTTCCAACAGAACCATTGGAAGATGGTTGGCAATTGGATATTCAGTGTAAGTACATTTCAATGCATTGTTACAATATGTATGGAAGGTGATGGTGGTTTTAAGCAGTACCTACTGTGGGTTAGCTATAAAAGTTGTCTATCCCGTTTGAGAATACATTGGAGAACTTCTAAGTCAGAAATGGAACTTTGAACTTGCGATCTCGATAATGAGTAATAGAATGGTGAATACATTTCAAAGGAGCAGATGGAAGTTGTGCTGGAATTGGTAGTTTTTTTTATATATATGTAGAAATTCCGTTTATCCTCACATTAATGTTAAGGCTTGACCGTCTCTCCTTCGTGATGTTATATTTTTTCTTTTCTTTTCCAATTTTCTTAATTTAATCGCCTTCTCTGATTTTATTCAGGTTGCTGATACTACAGTAGACCTAATTTTATATTGTACAGTACATTCCTGTACTATCACGTACATACCATGCTCCGACATATAAATCTATACTTATAATAAAACTGTAGGCAATTTTTTTGTTACCTAATGGCGTGAAAACTACTGCACAGATTTCGATGAAACTTTTTTTGAAATGTTCCTTAAGATTTTGTGCAACACATAGGCTATTCCCTTTCATTTCCATGCCTACTTTTTGGAGCGTTTTTGTCCAAAATGTGTTTTTTTTTTTTTCTGACTTTACTGCCTTTAACTCGCCATTACTCAAATAATTCTTAATCAATGCAAACAAAACAAAATACTTAGGAGAGCCAACACTTTTATAGTTATTTCAAGCCATCAATCAGCTTTCTATGTCCTCTAAAGCTGAGCTACAACTTAAAATCTAACACGAAAACAATAAATTTATTTTCTCAAATCGAATGTTATCAGCAGCCGCGGTTCTTGATCGCTGTTCTGCTTTGGGGTGGTTGGGTGGCGCACATCGCCAAGCATGTTAATATGAAAAAAAACTGCGTGGTGTTTTTTCCAAATTAAGTGAAACGAAAGGGAAGTATGCGACGTGAATGTGTAGTTAATCAACAGCGAAAATGTGTTTCTGAGGAAATGCGCAGGTGGCTGATGACGTGCGCTGATGGACGTATGGTGGTGTACCTATATAGGAATTGATCTTAAGGTTTTTGTTTTAATGGTTGTTATAGTACCTACGTTTATACCTACAGTAAAGAATTGAATAATTCAAGAAGTAAAGACGATATAGGTGAATTATGTTGTTTGATTTACTTATTGTTGGTGTAGATACAAATTTCCATTAAGGCTTTTGTTTTAGTGGTTGTTTTGATATTACCTACGTTGATACCTACAGTGAGGAAGTTCTTTTTTCTTAAATTGGTGTTTTAGATAGGTAAATCAATTTGTTTGATTTAGTGTTTCACATTGACAATGTTCACCGTTGAGAAAACGGTCAAATCTCTTTTATTGGAAATTACACAGTCTCACGCCGCGTACGAAGTTGCGGGCACAGCTAGTATTTATATATATTTTTATATATTTTTTTTTTTTTTGTATTCTGTGGAATAACATCTTGCACAAGAAGCTAGGCAAAGATAACCTTTTGTAGTGAAAGGAATTTGTTTCGTTCACCATTTGATTTGTTTTCCGTACCTACTGCAATTCAGTTATGAATTATATAGTATAGCTCATTTAACACGAAAGAGTTCTAATTGTTTAGGACAGAACTTTTTAAGTTTCGCAGCTTTAATGCGGCCGATAGGGCAACAGCTACTACTATCAAGCTGAGTTGCTTACTTCTGTGTAATGATGGATCTGCTTCTTCAACGTACTCATTTTGTTACCTACACGAATTTTACGGCCATTGATATATTTTCGTAAACAATTTCCATGCTATCGTTAAAAAGTGTGCGATTCGTCTTTTACTGGGGAAATTTCCAAGATCAGCATTATAAGTCAAAAACGTATCAACATTTTTTGTGTGCACAAACGTTTTGCTCCGAAAACGTTATTTTTTTCTGAACACGGATGATTAGCTCTAAGTTGCAGAAGTAAATCATTCGAAAACGTTTAAAAGTTTCGCCTAACAGAATGCTGACCTAGATCTCTATAGAAATTTTCGATTTCGTTATATTATTTTGTTTTCGTTTATTAAAACGTAAAAGTAATTTTTGTTTTGTTTTCTCTAAAGCCCGTTCAATACAAAAATGTACTAAGCGTCCATAATCTGTTCAGAGAATATGCCTGCATTTAATGACAAAGCTTTTGGCCGCATTTGGAAAAACAGAGACGAAAAGCAATTTCGCGTTTCAAAAAACGAAAGAAATCACGCGAAAGCGAACATTGGGCAAATTTGCGTACGCGGTTTAAATCAAACACAATCGATATAAATCGATTGAAATCGCACAAAGTCTATATCTATACACGTTCTGATAAAAATGACAGGAAACAGAAAATTAGAAAAATGAGGAGTAAGTATAACGAGCAGTTTCTCTCTCCGAGAATTTCAACCGTCAACAACTACTGATAAATATTTCAAATGCACAAAGTTGACAAGAACCAAATTCAAAAACCCGTCTTAAGAATTAATTCCCCACAAAAATTAAACTTGTGAAAGTAAAAAAAATTCGGTGTTGGTCCAATGCTCTCACAGAACGTGATTATTTGTGACTAGCCGTGCCCGCAACTTCGTACGCGGCGTGAGACTGTGTAATTTCCAATAAAAGAGATTTGACCGTTTTCTCAACGGCACATTTGTTCAAAATCAACAGTCTAACTAAAACAAAGCGGTGAACATTGTCAATGTGGAACAATAAATCAAACAAATCTATTCAACAGCGTAAGTACCAAAGTTCCACTTCCTCACTGTAGGTATCAACGTAGGTACTATAACAACCATTATAACAAAAACCTTGAACTCAATTCCTATATACACCACCATACGTCCATCAGCGCACGTCATCAGCCACCTGCGCATTTCCTCAGAAACACATTGTCGCTGTTGATTAACTACACATTCACGTCGCATACTTCCCTTTCATTTAACTTAATTTGGAGAAAACACCACGCAGTTTTTTTTTCATATGAACGTGCTGGTGCGATGTGCGCCACCCAACCACCCCAAAGCAGAACAACGAACAACGATCAAGAACCGCGGCGGCTGATAATATTCGATTTGAGAAAATAAATTTATTTTTTTCATGTTAGATTTTGCGTTGTAGCTCCGCTTTTAGAGGACATAAAAAGCTGATTGATGGCTTGAAATAACTATAAAAGTGTTGGCTCTCCTAAGCATTTTGTTTTGTTTGTATTGATTAAGAATTGTTTGAGTAATGGCGAGTAAAAGGCAGTAAAGTCAGAAAAAAAAACACATTTTGGTCAAAAAACGCTGCAAAAAATAGGCATCACAATGAAGGGAATAGCCTATGTCCTTCTCAGAGTCTTAAGGAACATTAAAAAAAAAAGTCATCGAAATCTCTGCAGTAGTTTTCACGCCATTAGGTAACAAAGAAAATGCCTACAGTTTTATTATGTCTATAGATATGGATTAGCTGTCAAAGATGTAAGTGGCAAGTAGGTAGCTCAAAGTAACTCGAACCTCGAAGTCTATGCACGTAGTTTGAAGTATATTTTAAGCTCTCTGAGAGGATTTTACTCAATTTTTTGAATTTGACAGATTTTTAGTGCTTGACTCGGGAAAGTACGCGAATCGATCTATATAGGTACCTATTTCACGTGTTTCGTTTCGTTTTTCTCGTCCAATTAAAAGGAATGTATTTATTTTTTGTTACAGATTTTTAGGATCATTTTCATAGTTCGAGGAGCTTAAATTTTTGACAGCTTTTCGGTTTCTGTACTTAAAAGTTTGTTCCTTTACTTTAGTAAGAACGGAAAAGAATGTTAATTGGCAGAGTTGTGCATAAACTCTCTTTCAGAGGGCAAAACTGAAATGAAAGTAATGAAAAATGACAGATACCTAGACAATTCAAAAATTAAAAAAGTGGTACGAAGAGTTGTCTAATTTTAATTTTTTAAAGTGGTTCAAAATTAATTAAAATTAGTGCTTGAACTGCAAGAATTCAAGAAGAAGAAAAAACGACACTGCATTGAAAATTATATCGAAGAGAGTGTCCCTTTTCACAGTGACGAAGCCACTTTCGACAAAAAATCTTGAAGAGAACATTCAATTTTTCGTTGCCGCCTGTTGATACCACTTTATGAAATACCGTGCAAGAAATAAAGGTATAGGCGCAGTAGCTTAGTCGTTAGTGTGTTGGACTACTAAGCGAGGGGTCGAGGTTCGAATCCCGCAAAAACCCAAATTCCAACTTAGGGTTTTTTCCACTGCGCCACCTCTCGCAAACATCTACCAATCATCCGAGAGTATAACTGTCTTGAAAGAGCTTCTCAATTAGCCGTTTGAAATCGGCATAAAATTGTAGATCCCTTTCATTCATTTGAAAAAAAAAAAAAACTCACACAAAACAAATGATTGTGGCAAGCAAGGACTAGGGTCCCTCAAGACCTGTTGAGATTCTCAGTGGCGGCGGAGGGGTAATATCTTGCTCTCTCGACGCCCTCTTTTACGATTTTTTTCGTGTTAAGGAACAGCATTGAGTAAAACTTCGTAAGAGTTAGTAAAAATTCGTAAGTAAAGGAATAGACCTAATAAATCGTTCGACACAAAGGAACTTATTTTATTTTAATTTATTTAAGTTGACATTTCAAAAACCTCTCAGTAATTCATAGTTTTTCTTAAACAAATTAATATTTGCAACAAGCCTATGATCGGATACAATTCCCGGCACCTGAAGTAGAAATGAAACATCAGCAGGCTAGCTATATGCCAAACAAAAATCATGAATCCAGATGCAATTGGAGCTTGTATAGATTGCACTCATATTAGGCCTGTTTTTTTAGCTTCGATCGCACCAAAGCTAAGTAAAGTATGTAGGATTTTCAGCACGTAATTACAGCAACTACGTTTTACTTGACACTTCGAGGAATCGCAGTAGGCGTTGTAATTGCGTGCTGAAAACCCTACTTTACTTTGCTTTACTGAGATCGAAGTTGTTTAGTTTTCAACAAAAGTCGTTAATTTCAAGGAAAATTCAACAATTTAAATTTATCAGATCTGTCACATTTGACAGTAAGTGCAAGGCAAGTACGCGTTTAGCGAATTTTAGAACCTTCATTAGCAAAGTAGAAACCGTGATAAGAACCCTTTACCAGCTAACTGTCCCACATAACAAGTGGTTTATTAATTTATTGTTAGTCCTGACTGATCTAGTACCATATCGATTTATAATTTCTGTATACACATTGTATCCGTCCACTTAATACTATTCCATTCTATTTCCCAAATAAAATGTGTCTGCCTTCAGAGCAGAGATACTTATCCTAATTTATGCACTAGCTTTAATTATTCCCGAAATTGATTAGTGTGCTAAGGGAACAGAGCACCATACATATATATCCAATTGTAATACTCATCCAAACATACACACACATTCAATTCTTGATATTTATCTTTCTTGCAGATGTTCCCGAGACATACGTTCGCCTGGGCACCTCCCTCGACCCCAGTTCGATACGAGAAGGCACAGATGTGTACTTTGATTGTCTGGTAACGGCTCATCCGATTGTGTACAAAGTGGAATGGCGACACAATGTAAGTTTACCATAATGATCATTTGATTTACAACACATCAGGCAAAGGATTGTATCGAGTAAAATTTGAAATTAATTTCAATACTCGATTTGAAGACAAATACGATTATCCAAGCGCATTTATGACGATTTAATGTTCCAATCCCCCAGTGTCATTGATAATAATGGTTCCAACAGTAAGCGTGTATGGTAAGCGATTGAGTGAGAGTGACACAACCGCAGGGATATGACTATGATGATAGATGTTGGCTAACTACCTATTATTAAACACAGGATTTGCCTACTTGAATGACGAAAGGTTTAGCTGACATTTCGCATTCAATCTACTTGAGTGATTTTCTTTAAATTCAACCAAACTGGAATGAGGAAATAATATAATGTCCATTTCCATTGGTGTCACTCGGGGATCCGCACTCATTCTGTAATCCAATGGAACAGGATTGAATCCACAAAAGTATTGGTGAAATGCAAAAAAAAACCCTACGGCAGCTGTCAGCTGACTTGTACAAAATACACAAACTACACTTGGCTGAGTGCTTCTTGAGTGGATTCTGACTTCAAATTGAGAAGCGAAATTCTCTTCTCAGAATCACCAGAAGAGTATTTTTTGTGCCAATGGAACGGCTTCAGAAGTGATTTTTTCGATTCCTGACTCTCTCTTCACGAACCCCAGCGGTCTTCAAGTCCATCTTATGACATAGTCACGGCGGTCTTCAGGTCCACATTCGATGGGCTGTTAAATGTACAGAATGTAACAGCGAGCAGCGATGCTGTGAAAGCAAATAACAAGTATAGGTACTGTGCCACTTAGGGATTTTCTTTGTATATCGGTGGGGGGGGCGGAACAGTCGATCGGCTGTTGAGTAGAAAAAACAGTATGTAAAGAATGCATCGTTACAAATTATTTCGGTATTTCTGCATCTTAGCACTCGATCAATTCAAATTAAATGTGTCATGAAAGTAGATCTTCCATGATGCCGATTTTAGTTTTTGACTTTAAATTTTCTGTTTTCGGACGCTGTTTCTTTGGGATCCTGATCAGTGTAGGCTTCCTAGATACCTATATATAGATTTCGAGAGATATTCGAATCAGACCACCATTTTCGGGCCTCTTTTCGTCTCTCTACCACTATAAATCCACAGTCCACAGTGATATTCCACAGTGTAGGTGAGAGAACACCCCCTTGTGGGCAACCTCTGCTAACCGTTCCTCTGAGTTTCGAGGTTCCCGTCTGAATATTTATCGCCCTTGTGTTCAACATATTGTCCACCCATCTTGCCACCAATGGGTTAACCCTACGTTTTTCCAAGGCTTGTCTCAGACTTTCAAAGCATATCTTATCGAAGGCACCTTCAATGTCCATTATGGTGGTCACCGGAATGCCCCCGGTTGCCCCCCAGATTTGAACTAAGTGTACAGAAATAGGAAATAGAAATAGTGCAAGCTCTTTTTAATGTGTCGAAGTCATAAAACCTACGGCAGAACAGCTTCCTTTTGTGCATGACAGCCGAAATATGTAAAATCAATTCATACAACTAAAATAGGAGCTGGGGCACTTACTACAGTTCTATAGTCGTTTGACCTAAAGCCTAAATTAAATCTTTCAGAGCAAATAAAAAAAAAAATATATGTTTTGTCAAAATACAATATTTGCTGACATTTCCGAACAGATATTCAGATAACCAGCCGTATAAAATTCTAAAACAATTCAAATACCAATTTGAAATGTCATAAAAACTAAAATGCAGTATTGTTGGTCATGCACGTTTACGAGTAGCTATTCTCGATGAAAGATCGTACCTTACCTACTGGATATTTTTTGAATAGTCCTCTAAAACGACAATACATAGTCGCACATGCTGGTATCAATGCTATAGGTGCAGCACGCGCACGGAGCTTCATAAACGAATTGCTTTTTTTTAGAAAAATATTCGACCTTACGTATGCTTTATGAAATTTTCTGAAAATTTGCGACATTTTTTAGCGGCAAGGGGATCTTTTTTCTGGAATCTCTTTGTTATCCACTCTGAAATATGTTTCGTCCTTTAGTAGAACATAATCAAATTTTAACAACCAATGCAACCAATTTACCTTTGTATTTAATACCGCTTTTGGGAAGCCTTTGACATTGCAAACAGTAGCTGGCTTTGATTCGGCTGAATGTTTTTTTTTTTTTTTTTTTTGATTTTTGAATGACAAACTCTAAATTTTACGGTCAGGCGTTTCTTGCGAATGGATGGTGGGTGGCAGTGGCCACTGGTTAGCTGGACGTTAGCCGTCCCTATTCGTCGATACGGTAGGTAGGTACTATTCGAAAGAAAAACAAAGCCCAGACGAGGTATATTTTTGTCACTCTGCTGAGGTTGACTGTGTTAAGGTACTTAAGTAGAAGAGGGAAATTTGAACTCCGATACCTTGAGAGTGCTTAACTTAAACAATTGGAGCATCAGTTTCTGCGCTATGGTTGGGCTCTTTCAGATACCGCCACTCAGTTTAACATTCACCCCTATCGAGGTATCCGTTCGGAGAAAATTCCGATACGAAAGTGAAATCCGATCGGAACTAAAATTGCATTCGAAATATCCGTTTCGGAATAAAATAAATGAAGCATACAAACGCGTTAATTTCACATGAAAATATTCCGCAGCAATTCATTGTCGGAGAGCTTCGGAAAAATGTGCTGTATGGCTGTCAAAAATAATTGGTATAACGCGGTTCCACGCAATGCAACAAGGTGCGCTATATGCCATTGGCGAATTTTTCCGAAAGTTGTATCGGAAAGGATACCTCGAATGGATTTTCTCCGATTTCGTACAGATCGTAGAAAATTCCGTTCCGAACGGATACCTCGATAGGGGTGATTATGAAACTTCCACCCACCAATGATAACTTAGGTTTGTCAAAACAGAAGTCTGTTGCATTGGCCTTTGAAAAATCTATCTGCAGCTTCTAAATTTGATGGTATTCCCTGTATTCTTAGTGAAAGGAGGAAATAATTCCACAGTATTCTCATAAGCCTTAAGGGCATAAACAAATCATACTGAGACCCCCAACTCACAATCCTCTTGCCGCTGGCCCCCTCAATTTTTGTCAGGAATCCGCCATTTTGTTGTCCTATCCGTGTACGCCAATTCCTATCCGTTTTGCTTTGTCCTCAGTGAAATGTAAAAAGATTAGGTGCGAATGTGTTGGTTGAGAGGATTTTTGATATTTGTCAATACGAATTTCTATGTAACAATACTAGCGCACCTAAACTTTTTGGGAGCGTAAAATTTAGCTTGTAGGCAAATAACTGTTAATCGGTCGAAGTTGGGGGTCTCAGTATTGTCTCTGCTTAAGGGCCTAAGCCTTCTCACTAGAAAAATGATTTATAAACTGTCCCAGATATAGTTGAGAATGCATTTCCCTGCAACTATCGGTAATGATGATAAAATCTCACATCATAGAAAGAGCTTCTCAAAAACGGCCATCGGGACAGCCGTTAATCCCGCTCCATCAATTCCTCTTATATATGCGAAGTGCTTTCTAGAAGTTCTTAATTAAAGCGCACACTCTTGCAGCCAAACTCTCGCACACACGCATATCCTGGTGCTTGGCTGACGGAAAACAATTCACGCAGTGCGAATTATCGTCATTATCGTAAACACTCCGAAAAGAGTCCTTTTGATGTTGTGATAGAAACGAAGATGACTAACCGCCATCAGAATAATATTATGTACGTGCAGCATGAAATGGGCTACATTTAAAAACTGTGGTTTAACATGCAATTAGTGCAGCCCCTAAAAACGAATGAATGTCTGGCGTGAGTGCTGAGTGGGAAGGCCCACCACAACCAAGTTGAATGCACTCTCCAGTCCCCACCAACGAGCCAACCAACCATTCCTTCCCGTCCTTATCCTGTTTAGCAATTATACTAAAAATAAAAAAAAAGGTGAAAGAAAAAAAGGCGAAGATATATTCAAAATAAAAAGGATAACACAAAGGATAACACTGAAAAGGGTGCAATTAAAATTTCAACGAAAAATTTAATTAAAAATATTAATTCAGCACAACTATTATCCCCTTTTAATAATTTCTCTCCCACGATCTTGTTTTCTCTTTTACAAACATTTTCTTCGCCGTCTTCTTATGCTGCTGCTGCTGCTGCTGATGATGATGATGATGGTGTTGGGCGTCGCATCATTGGGGTCATTTATCCGATGCAACAGAGTCGCCCTTTACCACACAATATATCACAAGGTGTAATTATAAGTAATCACTCGCTGGTGCTGCAAGGTGTTTCGAGGGCAACGGCCGGCAATTACTCGTGTGTTGGTTACAATGCAGAAGGCGACGGGATTAGTCCGCCATTTAAGCTCAACATTCTATGTAAGTGGTATTGCATTTCGAGTGCCGGATTAAGTGGTTCATTTGAATTTAAATCATTTCTGTTTCGTTTTTTTTTATATCGAACTTTGGTGCACACTCTCACGTACGAAATCGATATTCTGGTACAAATCCCTCGGATATCCGCTTTGAATTACGAACACACAACCCGATGACGACGACGACGACGAACAGATGCGCCAACATGCATGCCAAATCAGCCTCGGATCTACGGAGTGGCAAAGCAGGAGGATGCGAAAATTAAATGCACTGTCGATGCAAATCCACCCGATGTCGAATTCAATTGGACGTTCAATAATTCAGCTGAAAGCATCGATGTTGCCACCAATCACATAACTAGATCAGGTGAGTGCTGCACACACACAAATCTATGTGTACATATTTTTTCCACGTGTATTTTTGGGGAATTTGCATTTTTTTTTTTTTTTTGCGAATTTTGCGTCGATATGTCAACGTCGATGTTTTGGCGTCGATTGATTGACGACAATTCAGCTAGAGGTTGAAATAAAAGCGAACTGATAAATAGGACATCAATTGATATCGAATTGAAATTCCTTTTCACAGTGCCCGCGTGTTCTATAGTCGTTATTTGAATGAATTAGTTTGGTGGTTGGTTTTGTTGTATAAATCACCATTCAACGTTGCGTGACGAAGATTATGTGACACGACTGAGACGGGAGGATATGCAAAGTGGTTTTCAAAGGAATTTTAGTTTCGAGTACTTGTGTTTGTGTTGGATGCCGCCTGGTGGACTTTAAAACCAAAGTCATTCATTCGCTTTTGGCAGTGTAGCTTTCGTCAATCATTCAGTGTGAGATATTCCACATGGAAGGCACCATTTCCGCAAGGTTACCCGGCATATTTACACTCGATTGAGCATGGACGCCTGTGGTCAGATCGAGTTCCAAGAGATTTTTATGTTCTATAACCGGAACTTTGGCATTGGTTTTCTAATAATTTTTAAATAGATTGCGTATTCCTTTTTTTTTCTGTCGGAGGTTGTTACTATCCGATGGAGCACTCAGACACAACTACTGGTCCATTGTACTGCCAAACAGACACCTTACATTAATGTACTTAGTTTTCCCGTCTTTCGAAGAAAGATGAGAAGGAGCTTCAGTGATGAAGAGCTTAGATGTTCGGCACTCACCACGTCAGCCCCAAAGATCCGCCACCTGATGCGAGCAAAGGCAGGCAGCTACAGAGGAAATGGCTCCGCTGTATCGTCATCCTCTCCACAGGCAGGACAGATGGTGGAGATGATCAAGCCCAAAACATTTAAGTGTTTGGCAAAAGCTTGGTGGCCCGAAAGGATGCCCACAAGCAGTCTACAGTCGCTTCTTCTGAGAGACAGAAGGAAGGCCGCCGACCTTTTGCAGATGTCCGGACGCAGTCGCTTGGTCTGTCACACCCAGCACAGCCACGCCACCGACACTCGTGTTCGCGAGAAACCCAAGTATCAATGGATGACTTAACCACCGATGAAGGCAGACCCAACGCAGGTTCAGGTCCTAAGAATTCTTCCTCTGAACCCAGCCTGGCAAGCTCATCAGCTATCTCATTTCCAAGGATACCAGTGTGACCTGGGACCCAAAGAAGTTACACTGTATTTAGCCTTCCGACCAAGTTCAGAGAAAGCTTGAGTTCGAGCACTAATTTAGACGAGGTAAGAGGGTTAAGCAGCGCTTTTAATGCAGCTTGGCTGTCGCTGCAAACGCATATATTCCTTGCCCTCCACCTGTTTGTCACAATATAGCGCATAGCCATAAGGATAGCGAAAATCTCCGCTTGGAAGACAGACGCATGGTTTCCTAAGGGGTAGTGAAGTCTAATGTTCTCGCTTTCCACAAAAATACGATGGCATTCTTTCCCTGGCTCAGAGTCTGGCCTAAGCCATTTCGTTGCCTGAGGAAAGTTGACGTGGTAGTTTTGTCGCAGTAGGACTTCTGGAGTCATTGCGTCAGAGAGCATATCCCTAAGACCGGGGTCAAAGGATAATTCTCTCACAAGTTCTTCAAAAATCCAATGCGCGTGGTACCAAAAGCCACCTCTCTTTAACTGAGAGATGGTTTTCAGCGTACACCCCAAAAATATCAAGGGGGGGGGGGGGGGGGGAGGTTCATCAAAGCGTCTAGAGCGGAGCCCGGTGTGCTGGGGAAGGCCCCTGTGCAGCCGAGACAAACCGTTCTTTGAAGTCTGGCAAAAGAGGCAGTAACACGTTTCCGTGAAAGCCTGTTCCACCATACAACCGACGCGTATGAGAGGAGTGGTCTTACCATTGCCGTATAGATCCAAAGGACCCTTTTAGGAGATAAGCCCCATGTCTTGCCAAACCCGCCTTTACACTGCCAGAAAGTTGACAGCGCTTTATCGGTTTTCGATTCGACATGCTTGAACCAAAGAAGCTCTCTATCGAGGATTACTCCCAGATATTTGACTTCATCGGAGATCGGAATAGTTACACCTTTTAACACAAGCTGAGTCAGACCAGTGACCTTCCTCCTTCTCGCGAAGAGAACAACAGTCGTTTTAAGAGGATTCACTGAAAGCCCATTTCTTGTGCACCAGCCATCGATCAAGCCCAAGGATCTCTGAGCCCGAGAGCAGACAGTCCCTAGGTCAGAACCGACAGACAGAACGGCGACATCATCCGCGTATGCTTGAGTATAGGTTCCAGGAAGATCGAGAAGCGTTAGCAGAGAGTCAAATACAATACACCATAAAAGGGGAGATAGAACACCGCCTTGAGGGCAGCCCCTGTTAACCCCTGTCACGACGCATTTACCACAATTCGCCTCGGCAATCAACGTCCTGTACATTAGCATTGATTTAATCCACAACACTAATGTTTCATCTATACCATGATGTCTGGCTGCATTGCACATGCTATCAAAAGTCGCATTATCAAAAGCCCCTTAAATGTCGACGAAAATGCCCAACGCGTACTCCAATACAACACAAACTTATTCCTCCGTTTTTTATGTGAAAATGCATCTTCGATTTAATGTAAGGTTCATGTATTTAGCGAACTTAACGAGTGGAGGCTTTCCATCTGCCCATCTATATGAAGTTTAGAATTTAGCATGCGAAAAGGATACCTACTGCTTTTCTAAACTGCCTCGCTAACTTTTACCTTTGTAGACGTTTTTGTATGGGAGATAAAACTTAGCGCGAGCAGAATACTAGTCGTGTTGAAAGTTAGTTCTCTCTTTTTATTTTTGAACTAGCTGTGCCCGCAACTTCGTACGCGTCGTGAGATTGTGTAGTTTCCAACAAAAGAGATTTGACCGTTTTCTCAACGGCATATTTGTTTAAAATCAACAATTTAGCTAAAAAAAAAAGCGGTGAACATTGTCGACATTGAAACAATAAATCAAACAAATCTATTTACCTCAAACACCAATTTAAGAAAATTAAATTCAACAGCGTAAGTACTGAAGTTTCACTTCCTTACTCTAGGTACAACGTAGGTAATATCAAAACAACCACTTAAACAAAAGCCTTAACGGAAATTTGTATCTTCACCAACAATAAATAAATCAAACAATATAAGTCACCTATATCGTCCTTACTTCTTGAATTTTTCAATTCTTTACTGTAAGTATCAACGTAGGTACTATAACAACCATTAAAACAAAAACCTTGAACTCAATTTCTATATACACCACCTCCACCATACGTCCCACACCACACCACACGTCATCAGCCATCTGCCGATCTGCGCATTTCCTCAGAAACACGTTGTGGCTGTTTTTTTTTTCATATGAACTTGCTTGTGCGATGTGCGCCACCAAAAACCACCCCAAAGCAGAACAACGATCAAGAACCGCGGCGGCTGATAATATTCGATTTCAGAAAATAAATTTATTTTTTTAATGTTAGATTTTAGGTTGTAGCTAAGCTTCTAGAGGACATAGAAAGCTGATTGATGGCTTGAAATATCTATAAAAGTGTTGGCTCTCCTAAGTATTTTGTTTTGTTTGCATTGATAAGGAATTATTTGAGTAATGGCGAGTTAAAGGCAGTAAAGTCGGAAAAAAACACATTTTGGTCAAAAACGCTCCAAAAAATAGGCATGGCAATGAAAGGAATAGCCTATATGTTGCACAGGATCTTAAGAAACATTTCAAAAAAAGTTTCATCGAAATCTGTGCAGTAGTTTTCACGCCATTAGGTAACAGAAAAATTGCCTACAGTTTTATTATAAGTATAGATGTGTACTATGTTCCCGCATGTTAGGTGGGGACCAAGTCCACTTTACGAAAGTTTTGTGGTTTCACTTACCACTAATCCACTGAGGGACTTAGTTCCCGGGGACTTATTTCACTGCACCTGTTATCTCATGGTCACCGTTTAGTAGCTTTCACTCAGCTTGTACTGGACTTTCAACATTATCCATTTACAGATATCCTTTGATGGCAAATGCTAAATTGTCTAAATAGTCTAATAAAAAGCCTCATTTTGTTAAAACGGTGTCCAACTCTCATGAGATTCGAACTACGAATTCTTCGGACCCTCGAGATCCCAAACTTTGATTAAATTCCTTGTTAAATTGAGAAACGTATTTCTTGACTAATTTCAAAGGCAGACATTAACCGAACTTCGAAGCGGTAATTATGAGCAAAAACAAGAAAGAAAAACACCCACCATATATACCTCACAAACTTAGAGTTGATTAAAAATCCCCATTTTTCACTGTCAAATCCTTAGGGAGTGGTATCTTTGAAATTGCAAAACCAAAGTAGGTTTGAGGTCATAACAATTCCATTTCCATGCAATAAATGAAGCGAACAAATGAATTCGGAGCTGGCAGCTGGGCGGCAGGCCGGCACCCGGCAGCCTTCCTCGACACTATATGCTAATGGGGCAGATAGTATACACCACCGCACTCACTACTTTATTATTTGTTTTGCTTGTTAATTTCTATGCGATACAATCACGGTGGCTGTGTGCTCTACTTTATGGCTATCTTCCGATTGTGCAGCCTTGGCCGAATGCCCCACAGTATGCAATGCATCGCCTTTCATAAGGAAAACATTAAAAAGAGAGTGAACAAAATGAAGCCAGCTAAAGCGAAATAAAAGGCCGTACAGAGGAATCAGTTTGCATTTTGCCGCAGAAGGCTACAAGCTACATCTACATCGCTCAACACACAGGAAGAATAGGTCAGTACACCAAAGTCAACCGCCTGCATCATTCATTCACCCAGTATTTTCCAAGCAAACACACACGAAGTGTAATCTGTAAAATCTATGACGAAGACCCAGTCCGGTTATGAAAATGTATCCAACGGATATAATATCTAGTTCTGCTTTTATTTTTTGTTCTGTTTAGAAAATGGGCATGAATAGCGTGTTTCTATGCAGCAGCGAGGCTGGTACGTGGTGCGGTATCTGCACCGGCACTCCTTGGGGTATCAGATTCCACTTTCAGATTTCAGGTGTGTGCGAGCAGGCAATTATACACATTTTTAGACATCCACAACTGTTGTGGAAATTATTTTCCCAATTAATTGCCGACTGTCGGAGAAATAATATCCACTTGGAATCAGAGGTATAGACCGGGGTAGTGAAAACAGCCCTTTCAAGTAGAATAGGTTTAGCCCGAAAGGAAGTACTTTCTCCTACGAACAATACACAAAATTTCATAAAATAAAAATCTTGTTTAGAATATCTCCAGGATTTCATCAATTATTTTTGTTTCTTTGCATCAGGTACCTCATCGATAGTGACATATACGCCAATCACGGAGCTTGATTATGGTACGCTCCTGTGCATTGCAACAAACAAAATCGGACGTCAGAGAGTACCGTGTGTGTTCCATATAATTGCAGCAGGTATGTATCATTGAAAACACAGTATCTAATGTCGAAATGCAAAAGATATGCATTCAATTTATACATGGAATCGAACGTTAAGTTCGGTTGGTTGTGAGTTCTATCTCTGACAAGTTTCGAGCTGAAGCAATAAATTTTTGAGATAATTATGACTTTAGGAAATGCCAGCACTCGTAAATGAATCTAATTGGATGTCTATGTCTGAGGGGAAGCGGTGGCCTACGAACTGAGAAAATCAATCAGAAGACTAGATACAATTGTTCGTTTATTGAAGACGTCTTTAAGTTGGGGATTGAACGTCGAAAACTCTCCGATTGGTATCGAAATGTTTTTGATTATCATGCTGGATGCATTAGAAAAGAGGTTCATATAGGACTTGAGGTCCAACTTGTCGCTAGTACGATCCCTTTTTGTGAGTTTTTTTATTTTTAAATTAGTTTTACTTAGATCTGCAATTTGACGCCGGAGGTCAATTTTCAGAAGCTTCCTAAGACGGAATTACTCTACAATGTTTGGCAGTTCGAATTTAAGTTGTACTTATATCTTGTTATAAAAGCAAATCTTCTGTGCGAAGCTTAGGTCGGATGTGGGCCTATGTAACGTCAGTCATGTTATTTTATTGATATATTTTGGAAGCACCGCTTTTTTGTTCATCTTAGTTACCTAGGAAGATCGTTATTGAGACATATACATATACATATATCCACCCACCAGTCTGGAAGAACTTTGAAAGACTGTAGGTATACTGAAGGTGGCCTGATAGAAATAATAGGACATTTTTGCAGGAGTCACTATAGCCGAATAGCAATTCTGACATATGAACCGAACAAGGGCAGGACAATAGCAACGCTCTCAAGCAAGCCTCGCCAACAGTGGTAGCCCTTAATATACATAAGCCCATGAAGACGTTTAGCATAATAATGGAAAGTGCCTCGCAAGAACGCCAAATGACCTGTCGACAGTCTTTTCTGATGAGAAATAGCTAGAATGTCGCTAACATATAACAGATTAATGGGAGTGTACTCTGGACCGCAAGGCTATACGCAATTGTGTTCGTAAGAAATCCAGGAAGACCCAGCGCAGTTTCAAGTGCTGAGAATTCATTCCCCAAACCTTGCTTAGCAAGGAGACTTCACCTTTGTCAGTCTTACAGTGACCTGGCGGCCATAATAAAGTCAAAGAGTTCATGCAATCTCATCAAACTATTTCCAAACAAGTTAAAAGGTTGAGCAAGGCCGTAAGCGTGGCTTGACTGTTGCTATACAGGCGCAGATATTATGACCTAATCATAAGGAAATAGCAATACTAAAGACTTATTGACCTTCATTAAGGGGGTCACTCGTGTCTCAGAGTAACCTCTCTCCATTGATAATAAATAACAGACCTTTAAGGTGGCAGTGGCAGCCAACAGGACATGTGATTTTATAAATCAAAAAGTCTAGTTCTCCGTCCGGTAACAAAAGAAACTCAATTTTAAGGGGATCTACCATAAGCCTATTTCGGCAGTCGGCACCACTAATAAACGCCTCAATCCGACAGAATATGTACGGCAAAATGATCTGCATGTATGTTTAAGAGTAGACATTTGAACTTTTAAGCTTCCAAGCCAGCAAAGAGTTAACATTCATAAAGGGTTCTTCAATAAGAGGTGTGATTGTGAAAGGATATGGGCCTATATGCGTGCGCGTGGTAACCATTTGGCTGATGTTGTTTTTCATTATTAACGGCATACCTTCCTCTTTATCATGAAATAAGCATCCGATCATTTATCTCAAAAATTGACATTTTTCTTTGAATACCAAAATAACACCTCTTATTTGAAACCCCTTTATAATATCAGTGGAGACGAAATGCTATTTCTGTTAAACCCTGCCATAACTTGGCGGTCCCCAAGGTCCAACCAAGACCTATTCATCAGAAGGTATTGCAATGATCCATAATACCATTGCCTCAGCTGCACCCTATTGTCTAGCAGAGTCACACAAATAGTCAAACATCGAAGTCAAAGTTCACGCAACACGTCGGTGTAGGAACCTTTTATCTGGATTCTGATGATAACCGCTTATTTTGTGTGAGTTAAATAGATGAATGGAAGGCGCTTACTCTTTAATGCCGAGACAAGACGACAGAATTGGGAAACTTTCCCAGGTTGTTCTTGTTTGTTCGGATGTTTGTTAGTCAAAACCAGCTCTTTATATCGAAAAATGTCAAATTCCACTCCATTCTAGCAGTCTCCCAGGGTTGAATAGAGTTTCATGCATTTCCCACATAATAGATTTCGAGAGGCATTCGAATCAAACCACGATTGTCGGATCTCTTTTTTCCACCTAAGACCGAGACCGAGGTTGCACTTGTACATATGAATATAGATCAGTCTCCCCAAGCTTTTAAAAAAAGTAACAGATAGACTTATAAGTATCAAGTTCGTGGAGTTGACACTTCTTCCAATTTTTCGTGTAAATGCCATTCGAACCGTATAAAGCCAATACCAGGCACGCAATTATAAGATTCTCTTCCGAGTTGGCAGCAACTAGCTTGTTCCCTGTTGCAGCTAATCTGAATGCTCTCCGTCAGTACCAAGCGAATCAAAGCCATCAAAAAATGCTATATCAGACTGAAGACTGTCTCCGCCTGTATCTCTTTGTAAGTTACGTCAGATTTCCTTAGCGACTCTGGTTTGATATGTTTGCCTCTACTGAGAGCCTTAGAATCTTGATCTTTATACAAGAGTCTGTAAGGAACATTTGTTTGATAAACTGGTTGACGTCTTGCATTCTTTTTATTGCGATTGAAACAGGTGCTGGTCTCCATTTTACCATGACTGATCGATTCAGACATTTGGTAGTTTCTTTCTTTCTACCTTTAAAAGTACGAGCTCTGTATAGAAAACCTAGCGCCTCGAAACCTCTCGTCTTAGTTTTTTTTGCGAGGGTAGGTGAAAATCATCCAAAGACACTATGAGATTTTTACTAACCAAAAGCACCACCCTTCGAAAGATTGTTAGATACTGCAACTGAGATATACAGTGGGTTGCCAAATTAATAGGGACAGTCATGGATTTTAAGAAAAATTATGTTTCCGTATCAAATTAATGAAAATTAGCCCATATAACATTGACAAAAAGTTATTTTATAAATAATATTGGTTATTATTACTTGTCGTTGGAAATTACTCGAATGAATTAATGAAGTTGGTGTTTCCTTTTTTTATTTTATTTTTCTTGGAGTGATATCAGTTCCTTGACCCAAAAAAAAAAAAAAAAAAAAAAAAATGCCTGAAATCATTAAAAAATAGATATTTTTTGATTTATTTTCTTTTTTAGAAAAATACATATTAAAGTTAGTACATTACTTACGTTTTAATAAAAATAAGTTTAAAAAAAAAGAAGCATTTTTCGACTTCTGGCTTTGATTGCACTTAAAGAATAAAACCGGGTTTTTCCCGAATAAAACCGTTTTACATATCCGCCAACAATGAAAAATAGCGGTAGGTAGCACGTAAGTTGTGAAATAAAAATCACCACGTACACTAAGAACCAAAACAAAAGCTCAAAAGACCACTGAAACATGAAAATTGAAAAAAAATTTACAATGTCCCTATTAATTTGGCAACCCACTGTAACTTACTAAGCAATTTTTCTATCACGAAATAACAACTTTCGACAGGCTACTTTCCAATGAAAGATCCTGCATGTTCCGCAAGTTAGAAGCGGCTAATCTTATCGTGCCAAGTCGAATGGTTTCGTTCCTTGTAGTCGGCGCAATAAATTGCTCTCGTCCAAAATTTGTCGGACTGTATTGTTGGCATGTCCATATTATCCGATTAGTCGGTTTCTATGCTCTCTAGCGAAGCTTCTAGTTCCAGCTTCAATTGTTGGAAATCCGAGATCCCTGTGGATGTCGACCTTTCGAATATACCATGGTGCTTGTACAATTTCTCTAAGCACTTTATTTTGAAAAGTTTGTAGAATATTGACATTCGTTTTCTTGGTACAACCCCAGAGTTGTATACCGTAGGTCCACACCGGCTTTAGCACTTGCTTGTATAGAAGCAGTTTGTTTTCGGTACTGACCTGGGAATGTTTTCCGAGTAACCAGTACATATCTCTATATTTGAAATCGAGTTCTTTACGTTTCATTTTCACGTGCGAATTCCAGTTCAGCTTTGCGTCGAATGTCATTCCTTTGTCCTCGTTTGCAAAGTGTATTCGGGCTAAGTTTAGAAAAATTGGCAAGTCATTTGTTTTTTTATACGTGAAATTCATGTGAACAGATTAAGTTTCGTTGAGGGCGATCCGCCAGTCCCTCGTCCATTCGTTTACCTTATTCAGTGCGATTTGCAGTTTTGCGGTATATAGCAGATAGAGAAGCGGCCCAAGGACGCTTCCTTGCGGTACGCCGGCCGAACTATCTTAGTTTGTAAAGAATGCATGATACCCAGCGTTGCCGCTAATATTTTCAAAAAGGTGGCCTAAAAGTGGACTCGAGCCAAAAAAGGGGCCTCCACATAAAATACTAATAAATACAACAAAATTAAAAACAGCATTTATTTGTAACAAACAAAATGTACCCCTAGGACTTTATTTCGTATCAGAATGACTGCATTGAGGTACTTCATCATGAATCCTGATCACTGCAATCATTGGCAAGAGTTCGGACAGTGAGAAGGAATCAAAATAAATTGTTAGGGCTCGAAATCCTTGCTTACTAGATAGTCCATTCCAATTTGTAAAAACAACCGCGCCAAAACGTCCCGACGATGGTGATAGTCTATTACAGTCGCACCCGTTTAAATGAAATGAGAAAAAATCGTAAATTTAATTTCAATTAACCGGGTTTTTCATTTAAACGGACTTCGGACAACTGAAAAAAAGTAAACGGGGACTAATTAAATTTTTCATATAAGCGGGGTTTTCAATTAAAAGAGTTTAAAATAAGCGGGTCCGACTGTAATCTACAATCAGGTTTAAGCTAGTGATACAAAAGCCAACTACACCTAAATTAGCGACCCCACTGTCTACCGCGAATTTCAGTCCAAAAGAATTAGGACATCGGTGACATCGTGCCAACTTAGGACAAGCAACGTCGATAAACAATAAATGTTCGAAAATTGTCAGTCCAACTTAAAAGCTCACAAACCCAGAAAAGAATTATTTCCAGTGCTGGCCAACTTTCACCACTTACTTGCTTACTTAGGGGGCGCTACAGTGCGGGGTGCACCTGGGCCTTAACCAGCTCCACCCCTTTAACCACTAATATGCTGAAATGTCCTTATCCACTTCTCAGATAATCGCAACGACTTAATGCAAAATGAAAACTACATTTCCATCGTTCTCTATTCCACAAACAGGGCGACCAGACCAAGTGCATAACTGCACACTAACCAACATATCAATGGTGTCACTAACTGTCAAATGCACTGACGGTTTCAATGGTGGCCTACCGCAGTCGTTTATGCTCGAAATGAGGGATCCCCATTCCAATGTAAGTATAAACGACACAACTGAAGAGATATGACTTCGCTCACAACCACATCATCCTGATCCCACCCATTCGCATCTACACCCGCAAAACCCGAGCCGATCTGACATGTGAGATGCGACAGAGGATGATGTGTTTTTGTGTGAAGTTTTCTTCGGGCATTGTGTCACAGACACTCAATATACTCTTTTGACAATGTCTGAAAATTGTGTTTGCGGTTTCAAGTGAGTCTGACAACATCTTCTGTATGAATTCCGCTCTTTCAGGAGATACGGGCAAACATAACCTCACCGGTGCCGAAATTCTCCGTCTCGGCCCTGACACCTGGCAGCGTTTATTTGCTCTCGGTGTATGCCTTCAATTCGAAAGGCCGCTCGGATCCGTCGACAATGAATGCGGCAATGCTGCGGATGCCCGAAAAGCAATTAACATCGGAACGAGGTGAGTGGCTCAGTCGCACGTAAATAATCCCGAGTGGCAGATAAATTTCCTTCTTGAATAACTCTTGAGACTCGGGATTAATTTCCTGTGTTTTTTTTTATTTTTCCTATTTTCCTTACAGAGAAACCGCACACGGCACTGCTGCTATCGCCGGTGCTATCCTTAACTATCGGCCTAACGTTGGCGGTGGTGGTGGCTGGATTCGCTGTTGTCGTAGCACTTCGGATACCGTGCAAAAGTTCCAGACGCCAACGGAAAGCGCTCTCTAATGAGAACACATCTAGGGACGGATCACCGGGACCGAGTGATAAGAGCACCGGAAGCAAGGAAATCGATGGAAACGAGAGTGATGAAAAGAATCCGGATATTATACCCGAAACTATTGATTCGGATGATCAGGTAAGCGGAGCCGTTTCGGTTTGTCCTCTATGTTGGTATAAAGTTGTAAAGATATGGGGAGGGTTGCACTAGGTACCGGGTAGTTAATTAAAATTGAAATGGACGTTTTCATACGGTGTGGCAAACATGTGTGCGAGCCAAAGCCAAATGGCGGAGGGAAATAATGAACCATTTGAGTGATTGTGGTGGTGCATGTGAGCTCGAGGGTCCTTTACGTTCGATCGGGATGGCGAATGAAGAAAATGAATTGAGAATCGATAAATCACCAATGCCTGCAGTAAATTTCTTGTTGAACTGATAGCCAAGGATGGCATGGCACTGGTACTGTACGGGGTTTCACATTCATGTCGAAGTTTTTGCCTGCAGTGCAGAAACATTCCTCTTAATGGTACACGCTAAAAGAAGTAAAATTAATGGCCCAGGGTGGAGATGAAAGGACGTTGTATTCGGGATTTAAGGTTCAAGGAACAGCATGTCGACAAGTGCAGGGTATCCATCTATTACATGCAATTTGACAGCACAATGACCTTAAGTTCGCTACCCTTGGCTCGCACAGTGCGATGAAAGATGTTTTTTTTTTTATAGCTATCAGGCTTTCCGTGTTTAGTGATGGCAGGAAAATGCTCAGTCTGACCTTATGTCTATGAAAGATTTTGTTCTTTGGTCACAAGAAATAAATAAATAAAAAAAAGTTGTTAAGGCTCATTGATGTAGAGTATTTTGAAAGCAGTTTCGTTCTGCTTTTTTTTACTATAGACTTTGTCCGTAATAAAAGACACAACCATCACTCTTTTAAAATGTGTTGCATGATATTTGTCCAAAAGGTGGTTATCTGGGCTGTACCAAATTCTATGGTACCGGTCCCGTCACTTTTTGTTTCACGAAATGTCCTTGTCAATGAATGAGTTGGTCTAAAGATAGTCTGCTTCGTAGATCAGCTGTACCGGTGCAAAATGTTCAAATGGATGACTTGTCTGTGGATGAGTTGCGATGACCCATGGCATAAATTGCAAATGGTACCTACACAAAATAAAAATACTTCAGAAGAAGAGAAAACTCCTCCTGATGCAAGTGGCCACCCTGTTTGTGTTTATATTTATATTTTTCCACATGTTCCCGAAAAACGGATTGACTTACCATTAATCTCAATTTCGTGTATCGTTCCTTTCGTGTATTTCCAGATCGATTACATAAGACGGCGACAGCATATATCAACCATCGACACAAGCTGTAGCCCCACGAGGGGGCTATTATCATCGAGTACGCCTCCACCGCAAAAGTACAATTCATCTGGCATGACATTGCACTCGTCCCATCCGAACGCCATGGGCTATTGTACGCTTCGGAATGGAGGCCAGCCGCCGACCTCGGTTGGCACTCTCTCAATGGTAAGTGGGCATTCATTTGTACATTTTTTTCGCCCCCCCTCCCCCCGACTTTAGAGGAGCTCAAGTCCCCACATCTACACTATAAACACATTGCATATAGTTACGTATATATAGTTATTTCCGTCCACCCCTATACAAGGGTTTGTATATTTTGTATGTACCTACAAACAACTCGGGGAGATATTGGAGAATGTTTACGAAAAATGTGGAGAACTTTCCGGCTTTAGATGGGAGAGAAAACAAAATGTTGTGACTGCATCCTTATGGTGAAGGAACTCTTGATGCAGTGTCGGGGATTAGGTGCGATAAAGCCAAAGGCAGCGGATGCTTAGCGTACATGTATCCTTGGTCCTTTGTTTTGCGTCTGCTGTTTTTCTTCTTGTCTATATAGTCTTATTGGTGTCTTCTTGCCATAGGCGACAATAGCAGTTAACGAGGAATTATCCTGGGATTTGCCAACATCGTCAATGCTTCGCAGACGCCGGATGCTTCTGATTTGCACTTGAAGGAGAGTCCCCTTGTTGAAGACTATGGACAGGCATTACTTTAGATGAGGCAAAAGTGGTCTTAAAGCGTCTAAGGTTCGGTTTACAGAAAATTGGTTCATTTGGATTTTATGAAAGCTGGAGAATATTTTTGTTAAGACTTAATAGACTTTCCTTGTTGTGTTTTGTGTGAAAAAAAAGGACACGATTTAGGCAAGTGATTTAATAGGACGCACAACAAGTCCATTTATACATTTGTTTTCACTTTTGAGACAAGTATCTACTTAGGAGGATCCTTATCCTAAAAATTGAGAAGCCGTCTTTATAGGCGAATTTATGGAACCTTGTACGGATCTCAGTTTTTGACAGTAACTTGATTTTATATTGTACGTAAAATCTTATCTGTTATAGGGCGAACATTTTTTTTGTTGGATTCAGCTCACTATTGCTTAGAAAACAAAACTTTTATGTGACAGTCTCAAATGGTCCGAGGTACAAGATGTTATTGTACCTTGGTCCACAGCGGGTTGTTCCTTGGACCACTTGGTTTTTAAAGATTTGTCGAACTCGAAAATTGATTTTTCGAGATAAAAGCAGTCTCTAAAACTAACGATTTTGGTTATACGAATTGAAAATTAAGGATCGAACAATTTTTAAAACATCAATTTTACTCTAGGTATGGGTCTTGGTCAAAATCGTTTACGCCGTTTTCAGGTAAACTGAGGAAAAACTTTTTTTTTTTAATTTATTGTACGGTATCGTGGAGAAACCACAGGCGCTGTGGCTTAGTGGTTAGTGTGTTGGACTACTAAGCGGGGGCTCGAGGTTCGAATCCCGCCAAAACCCAAAATTCCGTCTTAGGGATTTTTCCACTGCGCCAACCCTCGCGAACGTCTGACAAACATCCGAGAGTATAACTGTCTTGCAAGAGCTTCTCAATTAGCCGTTTGGAGTCGGCATAAATATGTAGATCCCTTCCATTCGTTTCAAAAATTAAAAACTCACACAAAACGAATTGTTGTGAGAAGCTAGGCCTAGGGTCCCTCCGGACCTGTTTCGCCAACTATTTATTTATTTAATGTGCAGAAAAATTGAGTTCGCTTTTATGTTATAAATGAACGTATTACATTAGAAATGGATTTTTGTTACAATCTTGTGGGCCGTTTTCGAGATACGTCCAAATTTAAAAATTATGGTTATTCGATTTTTTTCTTCTTTTTTTTTTAGCGAAAAACTGAATACGCAGTCATGTTAACCTCAACTTCTTAAGCTCAAATATAAATTTTGGTTGAGATCGTAGGAGCCGTTTTCGAACAAATCCAAATGGTATGAAATTGTTATATGGAAAGTAACATTAGGTAATATTGAGGCTACCTCGAAAAAAAAAAGTCCACGAACTTTAGGCCCACAAACTCCAAATTATAAGTTCGACCCAAATTAGGGCAGCCGTTTAGGTTATAGGCCTCGGAAACATACGGACATATGGGCAGACGGACAGAACTACGCGACCCACTATTTTAAGTTCCTCTATTATCGTAATGCCAGAATTTATAAAATTAAACATCTCAAATTCGAAATTTTGTACGAATACAATCGGCCCTGGCGAGGTATCCGTCGGACCGGAAAATTCTCCAATTTTATACGATTGCTTGGGGACGTTCGGATGTCGGGACTAGGTATCTAAACGCGTTAACTAGTCACCTTAAAATGTTCTTGTATACCTATTTGCCGTCAGCGTTATCTTTGTTTGATTTTGACCTTTCTTATTTGGAAAAGGTCCTTTCTGAACGTCCCCATTGTTCCGATACAAATGTCACGCACTCCAAGTTTGTTTTTGAGTGACATTTTGCACAGCTTCATAAGAATCTATCTCCGATATCCTCCGACAACAAACAGTCGCGGAATTTATTCACGATTGTTTTGAAGTGTTAATAAATAAAACAATAAAAATAGAAAACAATATAAAGGGTGGTTCGGTTTTAAGGGCCGATGTTGATTTTTAATAAAACACAAATTATTTAGGAAATTATTGTCATTTCTTTTTACTAGGATAATATTGGAATGGTTCGATTATGTATGGAATAAAATATCGGCCAAATGGCCGCCGCGACCTCGGCGGCACACCTCCATCCGATGGTCCAAATTTTCGATGACGCTGAGGCATAATTGAGGTTCTATGTCGTTAATGTGCCGAATTATCTCATCCTTTAGCTCTTGAATTGCTGGCTTATCGACGTATACCTTTTATTTCAAATAACCTTAAAGAAATAAGTCCAAAGGTGTCAAATCACATGATCTTGGCGGCCAATTGACATCGCCACCACGTGAGATAACACGGCTATTGAATTTGTCGCGCAAAAGAGCCATTGTTTCGTTAGCTGTGTGGCAAGTGGCACCGTCCTGTTGAAACCACATATCGTCCACATCCATATCTTCCAATTCGGGCCATACAAAGTTCGTTAACATCTCAGGATAGCGAACACCATTCACAGTAACTGCCTGACCGGCCTCATTTTGGAGACTTCACACCAAACGCAGTCACTCTTTGTGGGTGCATTGGTTTTTCGACAATCAATCTTGGATTAACATTCGCCCAAATGCGGCAATTCTGCTTATTGACGAATCCACTGAGGTGAAAATGTGCCTCATCACTGAAGATGATTTTCTTCGAAAATTGATCATCCACTGTTGCCATTTCTTGCCACCATTCTGACCATTGACGACGCTTGAAATGGTCAAGAGGCTTTAGTTCTTGAGTCAATTGCACCTTGTAAGCGCGTAAATGCAAGTCTTTATGCATAATGTTCATCAACGACGAGCGTGAGAGGCGCAATTGTTGGGCACGACGACGAGTTGAGGTGGACGGCTCTTCAGCCACACTATCGCGAACAGCAGCAATATTTTCTGCAGTACGAGCTGTACGAGCATGCGCTGGTGTTTTCACATCTCCTACAGACCCGGCTTGCTCAAATTTTTGCACGAGTTTTCCGATTTTACGCACATTTGGACGATTAAATTGACCAAAAATATCACGAAGTGCACGATATGCATTTTGATTTGAAAACCCATTTTCACAATAAGCCTGAATAACTTTAACGCGTTGCTCGATTGTGTATCTTTCCATGGTTCAAATTGAGTTAGTCTGAAGTTGAGAACTGTCAAATGAAATGCAGAAAAAAACTTGACGTTTAGTTGTGGTTAACATTCAACATCGGCCCTTAAAAACGCGTATTTTGTATTTATTGCTTCAGCTTGTGTTTCCAGAGCAAAATCAAGCGAACAAACAAGCACCAAACTATACAAAAGATGTGAAATCAATACGTCATCACATTCTAATAATTTTTTTCCTGAATGCGGATAACTCGAGTATGCGCTGCGGAGAATTTTCCGTTCCGACGGATACCTCGCTAGGGGCGACTATCTTTCGCTTACTATACGAAATCGAGAAAGTTAAGAACCTCTTTTCTGTAGGTTGAAGCTTATTCCCCGCGGTAAAAAGTGAGATCATACTAACTACTGCGCGACAGAACGTCCATAAATCCTTCGCTTAGGCACAAATCCCACCGGCCCTTCACCTTCCATGATCCAGGGAACGAGTCAACTAAATTGTCTGTTGTGTTGGCTTTTTGTGTTATGGGGTGCGTGAACTTGGCACCCCAATGTTATTTTTTTGTTGTTTTTTTTAGAGTTCCGGATGGCTAAGCAAGAGTTCTAGAGTTCTTGCTAAAATTTTTGAAAAGTTCTGTTCGTTTAGTATTTTTTTTTTTTTTTTTTAAGTATGGGTGGCTAAATCCACGGAGCACCCCATTTGTGAAAATAATACTTTTTTATATTTTATTCGCATAGAAACAACATAGTTCTAGAGTTCCCCATAGTTTTTTGACAAAAAAATTGCCAAATTACGCCAAAAAAAAATTTTTTTCGATTATATGACAGCACCCCATTTTCAAAAAAAAAAAATTTTTTTTCTAAAAATAATGCACTACACCAAGAGTTCTGGAGTTCCCTAAACAAGAAAAAAATGTCGGAATATAAACAAAAAAGCTATGGAACTTTGAAAATTGATAAAAATTCAAAAATATATTTTTTGTTTCCATGAGTTCTGATTAGAGTTCCGTAAAGTGAGCAAGGAGCTTATCAAAAAATCCTTATGAAATAATCTTCTAAACCTAAACACAAAAAAGTTAGAGCAAATTGAAAAATTCCAATAAATTTTTTCGGAGTTCCGAAGAGTTCTGATTAGAGTTCCGCAAAGTGCGCAAGGAGCTTATCAAAAAATCCTTATGAAATAATCTTCAAAACCTAAACACAAAAAAGTTAGAGCAAATTGAAAAATTCCAATAAATTTTTTCGGAGTTCCGAAGAGTTCTGATTAGAGTTCCGCAAAGTGCGCAAGGAGCTTATCAAAAAATCCTTATGAAATAATCTTCAAAACCTAAACACAAAAAAGTTAGAGCAAATTGAAAAATTCCAATAAATTTTTTCGGAGTTCCGAAGAGTTCTGATTAGAGTTCCGCAAAGTGCGCAAGGAGCTTATCAAAAAATCCTTATGAAATAATCTTCTAAACCTAGACACAAAAAAATTAGAGCAAATTGAAAAATTCCAATAAATTTTTTCGGAGTTCCGAAGAGTTCTGATTAGAGTTCCGCAAAGTGCGCAAGGAGCTTATCAAAAAATCCTTATGAAATAATCTTCTAAACCTAAACACAAAAAAGTTAGAGCAAATTGAAAAATTCCAATAAATTTTTTCGGAGTTCCGAAGAGTTCTGATTAGAGTTCCGCAAAGTGCGCAAGGAGCTTATCAAAAAATCCTTATGAAATAATCTTCTAAGCCTAAACACAAAAAAGTTAGAGCAAATTGAAAAATTCCAATAAATTTTTTCGGAGTTCCGAAGAGTTCTGATTAGAGTTCCGCAAAGTGCGCAAGGAGCTTATCAAAAAATCCTTATGAAATAATCTTCTAAGCCTAAACACAAAAAAGTTAGAGCAAATTGAAAAATTCCAATAAATTTTTTCGGAGTTCCGAAGAGTTCTGATTAGAGTTCCGTAAAGTGCGCAAGGAGCTTATCAGTTTCACATTATTTTTTTTTTTTGTTTTCAAGTTTTATTGTTTTTTTTTTTGTTTTGTTTTCAATTTTACATTTTTTTTTTGTTTTAAAATTTTTTATATTTTTTTTTGGTTTTCAAGTTTTATTGTTTTTTTTTCCAATTTTACATTTTTTTTTGTTTTAAAATTTTTTATATTTTTTTTTGGTTTTCAAGTTTTATTGTTTTTTTTTTTTTTGTTTTCAATTTTACATTTTTTTTTTTGTTTTAAATTTTTTTATATTTTTTTTTGGTTTTCAAGTTTTATTGTTTTTTTTTTTGTTTTCAATTTTACATTTTTTTTTTGTTTAAAATTTTTTATATTTTTTTTTGGTTTTCAAGTTTTATTGTTTTTTTCAATTTTACATTTTTTTTTGTTTTTTTTAATGTTGTATATTTTTTTTTGTTTTTTTTTTTTTTCAATTGCAATGTTTTTATTGCTGGTTGGGTGGTAAATGATATTTTATCAATCAACGGTATAAATAAAAGCGTGCGGATTAACGTGATCCTCTGCTTTAAGCACAAGGTGATGCCTAAGTAAGTCATCGTATTTGTACCACTTCAGTCCAGAACAAATCAATGCTGTATAGTGACCAACGGTAGTGTAATCATTTGAGTCGTTTGTATAGCTAACTAATCCTGCTAATTTATATGTTTGCCCCTGTATTTGGACACATTTTTGAATGGATGACAGTGGTCTTTTGGCTGCAGTATTTTGGGACTCTAAATAATGCGGATCAGTAAGAGCACACGTATCTATTATAACATGCGGTCCGTATTTCGAAAATTCTGTAGTTAGACCGATGACACAATGTTGGCATTTAGAGTGAAATTTGTTGAAGTCTATCACACAGTCATCTATTGCCTGCTGCATGAAACCAAGACCGTTATTATGTAGGATACCGACATTGACATTACAGGTCACCATCTCGATCGAAGTCGTTTTTTGACAATTTTGACAAGTCTTTGTCCTAAGAACACTTGGAATGCCACGGAACAAATACTCAATTAATTCCAAAGCATTGCAAGATGCATCAAAGGACGACAGTCCTCGTGTGTATGATTTTTGAGCGAAAATAGGTATACTTAAAATAATTTTAGCTCGTTCAGCATAGTCCTTGGACAATATTTTCCCACGAGATACGATTTCCTTACAAAATGTTATTATTTTGTTGTCTATTTCTTCGAAATTCTGTCTGTATTTTTCATTAATTGCGAGACTGCTCATGATAATTTGAGACACTGAATCAAAAGCACATGTATTGGAAACGAAAACATTAGTTTTATTACAAATAGTTTTGCCACAAACATTTCCATTTCTTAAAATGGGAATTCCAAATCCTGTAGCAGTCTTAACAAAGTCCCAATCGGGACAATCGCCAAGATAGTTAGGTCCCGCTTTACTTTTTTTCGCCGGAACATGGTCGTGGAAATGAATTTCACCTACTTCCTTTGGCAACTTTTCTATTCCATCTTTATTTACTTTTCCTTTCCAATTTTCTTTCTTAATCCAAGGATTATCGGTTAAAGGCTGTTTATTTGCTGATAGCTTTAACTCCTTTTTAAGATCTTGCGATCCAGAAGCACCAAACTCACGAAGTTTGCCATCAATTGCATCAATGTGTCGGAAAATGAATTTATCCACCCTCATTGGCAACTGATTTTTAAACAAACGGTTTTTTAGATCATTAAAACTGGATTCAACGGCCGAAGATGTTGCTATTGTTTCTCCAATTTTGAAAAACGGAACCATAACTCCAGTCCACAAAGGTAAATAAACCATAAGTTTTTTTAAACGTTTAGCAAAACCGGAATTGTAAAAAGCATTCGGTGTTCCGTCATCCGATAGAGCTGCTGTATTTTCAGCATCGTTATAAATATTTTGGACCCACTCTAACCAAAAAACAGGAAGATCATAGTTTTCCTCATCCATAGTCCAATGTTCTTTTACGTCGTCTACTTCTACTTGATCCTTTACTTCCGCAGAACCCTTTATAATATTGTTTATAAATTTTAAATGTTTTTCAGATTCAGTATAGGTCAAATCTTCATTTTGTCCACTTTCCCTACTAAGAGCCACAATTAACAGAGAGCGTAAAAGATTTCTGATTTCTAACAGAGACTGTAACTGGTATATCTTTGCCAGCGTTCGGATGAAAAATTGCTTAACTTTAGGTAGTTTACCCTTCAAGCAATCCCATCTACAAACCATAGATATAATATGACTTACATCAAGTCTTAAAAAAGAAACAGGTAGATTATCAATTTTATCCAGCAACAAAACATCAAAACATTTTTGAAGGTAGCCATTTAAGTCTGAGCAATTCGCAAAAACCCGAGCCAAAGCTATTAAAATAGCTAACCCAAAGTCTGATACTACCATCCGAGGCCTAGGAAAATCATTTTTTAGCACATCTAACAAAAAGAATGTTATAAAGGCAGCATCATGCATACTACTAACCATTTGAAAAGCCGGAAAGCTTCCTTTTTTACAAACACAAATTCCTTGATAGAGAAGCAGATACTTTGACTTTTTACCATATTCATGTTCAATCCTTATTCCTACTCCCCCTGTAGCATCAAAGGCGAAAAACGTTGTTGGGTCATTTTTAGCAATTAATTTACACATGAGCTGTTGTTCACGGGACCAATAAAAACAGAAAAAAGGATTTTGACCTATTTTTTGTAAGGATAGTGAATGGGTTGAGCATTTTGCCACATCCAGATTTTTAATTGGGTCAGTACTTAATAAGTTGAGGCTTTTATCCAATAATTGCTGCTTAGCCTTTCGCAGTACTTCAACGGTTGGTAATATTGGGGGATTATTGTCACCATACTCAATTAGAGATCGTGCTTTTTGAGACCGCCACTCAGATGCATCTCTTTTTCCGTCTAGAAGCTCAGTAGCGACCTGTTCCCTAAGGTATCCTTTTAGACTTCTAGTTTTTGCATGCGTACTTTCCAAAAGTCCCCCTTTCAAAGTACATTGAAAGATTACATCTGCCTTTTTCTCAGGTTTTGTTAAAATGGACCCTTTTAAATTAGCATTACACTCGGTGCATATACCTTTGAAACGGCAAAAAACTTTAGCACTATCGCTACGATACACCTTGCAATTTTTAAAGGAAAATGCACACGGAACTTTGGTCTGGAACCAAATTTTTTCAGCCAACAAATTTGTCCATTTTCTTGGTTCCAAAATAACATAGTTCCGATCTCCATAGCTTTTATTAGTTGGCTTAATCTCAGCCCATTTTTCGCTTGAAATAATAATGAGGAACTCTTTTTTTATTATTTTGTTGTTGTCGTTAGCATCCTTAGAGCTATTAACGTCGAAATTATTTTCACATATGTTTGAAATATCAACATTTTGAATACCAAAACTAGCATAAACATGGTCAAGTATTCCATTTCTATTAGTTTTTAAAATTTGGTATACGTGCTTGCTTGAGATACTTGAACCTTGAGCTTTCATTTTTTGTGCAATTAATGCATAAATAGGGTTTGATGGTACAAATACTCTTCCTTCATCGTCGATAGCTTTAAATTCATTGTCAACCAATAAATTGCGTAGCATACCCTTGTCGTACATCTTGATGCTTTATCGACTACGATCGATGGTTGAATGCCGAACAAAGAACTAAGCAATAATATGAACTACAAGACTACAACGCAATTAAATAAAATTCTCCTTATCTTCAAATTTTTGTTTGCTCTCTTATTATCCCTCTGCAGTCTGCAATAAACAATAATGCCAGACTCCACATTCCACAAACCACAAAAATGCTATGCCCTATGCATGCAAATATCGCTTGCACGACACTCTGACTCTACATCTACAATACAACCCTCTCGCCTCTCCATGCTCAAAGAGCATCGCTCATCTTTAGGTAAAGATTTGATAAAGATAATAGGAGAGCAAACAAAAATTTAAAGATAAGGAGAATTTTATTTAATTGCGTTGTAGTCTTGTAGTTCTATTGCTTAGTTCTTTGTTCGGCATTCAACCATCGATCGTAGTCGATAAAGCATCAAGATGTACGACAAGGGTATGCTACGCAATTTATTGGTTGACAATGAATTTAAAGCTATCGACGATGAAGGAAGAGTATTTGTACCATCAAACCCTATTTATGCATTAATTGCACAAAAAATGAAAGCTCAAGGTTCAAGTATCTCAAGCAAGCACGTATACCAAATTTTAAAAACTAATAGAAATGGAATACTTGACCATGTTTATGCTAGTTTTGGTATTCAAAATGTTGATATTTCAAACATATGTGAAAATAATTTCGACGTTAATAGCTCTAAGGATGCTAACGACAACAACAAAATAATAAAAAAAGAGTTCCTCATTATTATTTCAAGCGAAAAATGGGCTGAGATTAAGCCAACTAATAAAAGCTATGGAGATCGGAACTAT